>VWYI01038320.1:0-31906 GCA_013399455.1 Anthoscopus minutus | reverse complement strand
AGGCCCAGCTCCCTCAGCCTTTCCACATAGCAGGGATGCTCCAGTCCCTTAATAATCTTTATTGCACTCCACTGGCCCTGCTCCAGGAAATCCATATCTCTCTGTTTCTGAGGAGCCCAGAACTGGACACAGCACTCCAGGTGATGCTTCCTGGGAGCTGAGTAGCGGAGCAGGATCAGCCCACTTGATCTGCTGGCAATGTTCTTTCTGGGGATTTCTGATGAATCCCAGAAACTACAATGGACTCTTCTTCTTTATTAGTGAACTGAAATACATGGAAGTTGTTCCTCAAATAGAAAAGATTTTATGCATAATATCAACACATTCTAAACTAAATTGCCACAAGCACTTCTCAAAAAGGAATGTCTGTCATGTGCTGAAATACCCTAAAGTGCCTTGGCAGGTTTTTTCTGTTTCTGAAGACTACAAACTACCTTTATATCAAAATATTTTTGGCATTAAATCAAAATTGCATCAGTCTATAGATAGGGTTAAATCTGTAGGTCTGTTTCCTACAGATACAGCTGTTTAACCTGTTGTTAATTACATACATAAATAATCTACACCTGCATATGTGAAGAGAGTGACATATTACTAATAGCAAAGATTCTGTCCTTTTTATATGCAGAACTGCCTTGCTTAATATCCACATTCTAAACTAATATGTTATTGATATGGTTGGAAACAAAATAAAACAAATAAGATGTTCTTCAGTTAATTATCTGGAATGGCAGTAATCATTAATATTTACTATTTCTAATGATTTTCTGTATTTATTGTATTTTAAAAGTTGATAGCAGAAGAGTTTAAGCTATGATAAGAAAAAACAGGTGAGAATAACAGAAATATTACAAATGAAGGCAACATGAATATTACAAATGAAATAATAAGATGAAGATTTAGAGGGTGAGTCATAGGACAAGCACCTGAGGCAGCTGGGGTTGCTTAGCCTGGAGAGGAGGCTGAGGGGTGACCTTGGCGCACTCTACAACTGCCTGAAAGGAGAGATGAGGATTGGCCTCTTCTCCCAAGCAACTGGCAGCAGGACAAGAAGGCATAGGTACAAGTTGTGCCAAGGGAGATTTAACTTGGGCATCAGGAGGAATTTCATCATGGAAAGGGTTGTTAAACACTGGAATGGACTGCCAAAGGAAGATGGTGGAGCCACCATCCCTAGGGGTGTTCGAGAAATGACTGGACATAGCGTTTAGTGCCATGGTCTAGTTGCCATGGTCTAAGGTTGGGCTCAGTGATCTCAGAGTTCTTTTTCAGCCTAAATGATTCTGTGGCAATAATGTGCTTGACTCCTCACAAAATATTTCCACTGGTTAATAGCTGTTTTAAGTCTATGTGTGAAAAATAGTAATATTAAGATTGAATTTTAATTAAAGTAATTGCTCTTTGCTGTAGATTTCTTCTTTAAGGAATAAATCTAAGGCTAACATTCAACTTCCTCGTTCTGGCAAGCATTACATTTTTACATCTTTTTATGTCAGGAGAGATTAGAAATCACAGTTGAACATAAAGCCTTGCTGGCTTAGCCACAGAACTGAAATTTAGCAAGATCTTTTCCCAAAGATCTTTTCGTTTAAACAGACAAGGTAGGCCATATATGTGAGAATTCACAAGAGATGCAAAGTGACTTGGAATCAAACTGAGCAGATAAATGGCAGAGACAGAAGACCCAAGCTTCCTGAGACTCAATTTTTCTGTTTATTACTTCTGTGTAACAATTTGTCAGGATTCAGAAGTATTTGCTATTGATTTAGTTCAAGACCATTCACTTAAATTCAACCTCTGGTACTCAGTATTGCTTCCAGACAAATATTTTGCTAGAGGTCAGCTGTACTGAATTTTTTTCTGGAAAAATGATAAAGACCTTGAAATATTTATGTAGGAAACTTCTTCTGAGGAAGTGCCTTGATCTCCCTTTGTCCTTAAGACAGTGGCTGAGGAACCAAATGAGAAAACTCTTTTGTGAAACTGGGACAGTGGTAGTCTGATTGAGGAAGTCTGGCCCAAAGTTCACTCAAGGAGCTTTACATTATGTTTCCTGGTAACACACAAATAAGACAGGACTAATTCTACTCCTTAAAAGTATTTTCTCAGCATTTTTATTACACCAAAATGAGTAAATTTTGATTACCACTGAAAAGTGTAACAATCTATTTCAAGGAAAATCAAAATAACAAGGAAGTAAAACACTCATAACCAAGGAAACCAGGCTAACTACAGGTGTACATACCCATATGAGACTTCAGACCAGTTAGAGATTGATGAGTACAAGAACATCGTACAGACAGCTCTAACTAAAAGCATCTAACACGAGCAGAGTTTGTACACTTAACAATGAAAACAAAGGAAAAGTCGCTACAGGTTTCAACATGACTCTGGATGATTCAAATTTGGAGAATTTTGAAGGGGTTACATCCTTCTCCATAACAGTTTATATCATAGTACTTAACAAAACATTTAAGAAAAACTGAGGTGCGGAGGGGATGTGTTAAGCAAACATTAGGCCTAATTAGTAGTCTTTGTGACCATCATTTTCTAACAAACTGCATGGAAACCCTCTTCACTAGACAGAGGTAAAGCAGTAGTTCTCTTCATCTGCTGATGCAGACTGAATTGCAACCCAAGACTGGCATTTGGTAATTCTGGAAGCAACAATCCATGTTTGGGTTTCTTAGATTTTGCTTCCTTAAAAGTGTTTCTCTTTGTTGCTTTTGAGATAGTTATGGGAGGGCAGACTGTTCTGCTTCCTGTGTTGTGTTTTTGGGTTTTTTATGAAAGCAAATGAAAGCAAAAAACTGTTACTTGCATGGAGGAAGTTTTGACCTTTATAGTTTAGACTTAATACTTCTATAATGCTTTTGAGTTTGTTCTTTAAAAAACTCTTCATTTTTGTACTGTTTCTAATGCCTTAATATTTTGGAAGGAAGTTATGGCCTTCATGCAAATTCAACAGCACTTGCTCCAGCCACTGCTCTTGGTGGTGCTGCCCATGTGGATGAATAGAATTCACTGCTACAATATGCACACAACGACACACATTATGAAAGGACTTTTCTAGACTTCTCCACTTCATACTTTTTGGTTATGCATAAGGAATCCTGGAATGAAAGTGGAAGCATGGAGAGGAAAATGGATTAAACGTTGAATCTGTGATCTGAAGCTGTGAACACTTTTAAAACACAGAGTGATCCATCTGCATATATGTTTATTTTATTAATTGAATATCAGACTGAAATAGAGAAGATACTATGGCATAGCCACATTTGACATATTTGATTATGATTATGACTGTTAGCTAACTTTTGGGTTTTAGAAGTACAGATACCATAGAGATTATGCTACTTAGAATGAGATTCACTGTTAACAATTCACAAATAGTTTAAATTTTCCCTTATATTTGAGGTCACATAAGTATTTAATCCATGAACAATCTGCAGAGTAGAGATTTATGACTTAACTGATCATCAGTGATGAAGCAATAGAATTTCCTTCACAATCTGAAAAAGTGCTATTTAAAAAAATGATTAAGACAGAGGTTATTTCAGGCAAAAAGAAACATGTTTTCTTATTTGCATTTACTTCATACCTTACAGGAAGAAACAAGCTTTTATATCAGTAGGAGTTTTATTTAAATTGTTATTTAAGAATATAGTTATTAATATGGGATTCCTACACATAGCTCAACCAATGAATTTCAGTTCAAATCTCCATTATTTAATTAGAACCCAGTGAGAGTGGGGTACAGTTGTGATGCTCTATGTAGAGCCTCACTATCTTACATATTTTTGAATAATGAATGTGTAATGATGATTTGAAAAAATTTTGACTTTAATAACTGCTATCATAATGTGTCAACTAATTTGGTCCACTTCTGTGTACCAATTTGTAGTAATGAAAAATTACGCTTTGGTTTTATCTGTATTCTTATCAGTATGTGAAGTATAATGTTAGTCCACTACAGTTCATAGACTTTATAGCTGAGATTCTTACGCGTGACTACCTGGAAATGAACCATAAATAACCATGGCTTGGTGAGCTAAAAACAGCAATATGCAATATAAAACAAAATTTTTTATCTGAATCTCTTGTCTTCTCTCTCATTACCAGTATAGACAAAGAAGTGGGCATGCAAAGCAGAAGCAGATATAATTTTTCTGCATTCTATTGGAATTTTTAATTTGATAATTTCCTGCTGGTCAAGAGACGACTTTAAGATAGTAATTCAAAATATGTTTGTAAGATAAGAGACAGAGCCCAGTCCATTTGAATATTACAAAATGAATGATGAAATATTAAGTATGTTTGGCATTTTGTGCTGAAGTCTTTATTTTATGGATTTACTGTCTTAGGGTTTTACCTAACTCTTAACTAAAACAGTTTGAGAGGCCATAATAAATTATTTGTGAACCATTCAATTAAGCATTTGCGATGATATTAATTTGTAATGTTGTGTAATGTTTTGAAAATTTGTTGCATGTCTATTTTATGTTGAGCATATTGTTATACCCTCCAGGACATTTTGCAAGAAGATATTTAATTTGAACTGCTATTTCCTGAAGGAACAAGCAGAAGTATAATTCTACTCTATTACTTGAATATGTAATGGTACCCCTCTCTGCTACATAGTCAAAGATGTTTTCTAGCCAACCTTTCATCCAATTAAAATCAAACTGTTATCAGGCATGAATGTAGTAGCTCCAGCTAGTGATGGTCTAAGTACTCGCTTTGTATCTCAAATGTTTCTTTTGACACACAATCATTGTTTTACAGTCTTCAAAGTACAGGTAGGGAGTATGATTGTATATTGATCAATCCTGACCCTGGACCTTCTACATTGCATTTGCCTCAGAAGGACTGTAAAAGAGGGCTATTTAGAGCTTATTATATACAAATTATTCTCACCATGAGGAAATATTTTACCTTAGACCTCTTGCACACACTGCAGTCTATTGAATGACCGTCAGTGTATGTTCATCAAAACTGCCAAAATATCCTAAATAACTGATCTGTCATGGAATGATGGCAAAGGACAAAAATAACAGTAGCTGTAGAAAATGTCCATCCAGAGAGATCTATTACTTTTACACTTCCATCTCTAACCTAAGTGTACAGCACCATGGAAATTTGTAAAAGAAAGCAAATATATCTAACAAAAAGATCCACCCACAAATATCCTTGCAAAAAAACACCAAAAAGTACCCAATCAGCCTTATAAAAATGAAGTTCTCACTGTATATGCTTTCTCTTTTGGGGGAATAAAAATGCAAATAACCTGTAATGGATGTTATTCTTTTTGCTTAGTACATTGCTATGAGCTGTTGTGATTATAACTGCAATATGCAAATATATATGGAACATAATAAAAATATTTATTATATGAGCTATAGCACTCAGTAAGATAAATGGTGCTGACACCTCAAGAAAATCAAGTGTCTCATACATTTTATATTATTTTTTTTACATGAAAATAATTGTGTTTGTCATTTCTATAACAACACACAAAGCATCACATAGAACACAAAAAAAAGGTAAATCAATAAAACACTAGGAATGCTTTTTCTTGTGGAGAGTAGTTACATTAAGCAACATGAAGGAAATCTTTCTAAAAATTCAAATTACTTCCTTGAATCTTGAATTGGTTTAATAAATACCTACTTTCTTTTCTGTTCTCAAAAACTGCTTTTTTTTCTTGAGTTTCATTTTGATGTGAGGAGTACTTTTCAAGTCGTGTGTTATCCTCAAATCTCTCATCATGAGTCTTCCACAGGGCCAGATGTATTCAATGCCTTTTGAAGTATCAGGTTACTTTGAACCAAATCCTCTATGCCCTTGAGCTGAAAAAAGCAAGTTCAAAAGCACTGATGTCTGGCAATCAGCATATTTGCTTTTTTATTCTGCAAGGGTAAAATTATGCATAAAGTAATTGTTGAACCCAGATTTTGGCCCTTCTAACTCCAAAACTGGCCTGCTGCCAAGCATATGAGAGCTCCAAGAGTGCAGCCATAGATGCCTTTACCAGTTGTTGGCCACTGAAACGCAGCAGTATATTTAGAAAGGGTCAGTGAGGGTTTCTTTATTTCCCAAATGAAGACACTAGCCTTCGGCTAAGTGTTGGTTTGGTTTTTGTAATGGCTATTAAAATGGTTCCATCCTGTTTGCTGACAAAGATTTTATTCATTCTCGCAAAATCAGTTGTGCATCACAGACATGGGCTAACAGATGTTCGAATTTACTTTTCTGGTATTTTATTTCCTAGGGGTTTTTTGTTTTGGATTGGGTTCTGTTTGGGTGGAGGATTTTTTCCTTTTTTTTTGTTTTTGTCTTGTTGGTTTGATTGTTTTTACTTTTTTTCTTTTTTTTTTCTTTTGGTTCTAATAGGATTCCCACACCACATCATGCCTCAACCCCTAATTATCATTTCCTAAACGTTGATATCAGTCTAAGGGCTAAAAAACTTATAATCATTTGCATATCTGAAAATGTATGTGTTCTATAGAGAGAGGTGAGGTGGGTTCTTTCTTTATCAATCCTTTCAGGTCTATCATTTTCATCGCATCACTCCTTCAGCTCTTTCCCCTTAAGTTTAGTCTATTGCCCTCAAATATTTGCAATCAGGCTACTCAGAATAATTTTAGGTATCTAGTCCTTGCTAACTTTAGTGTTGAATACTGTTGAAATTAAATTTTCCTAAGCATCAGGAAAGAAATTTCTTTCTTGAAAACACATTATCTAAGTAAAAACAGTTGTTACTGTGCCTTGTCTCCCATATTTAATTTTAGCAAACATACTAATTTTCTCTTTCTTTCCTAAAACATAACAGTTGTTTCATCATAAATACTAACCTAAGGGTAATGATTGGTAGCAATATTAAGTGGTACAGCAAGCTAGTGTGTCAGTTTATTATGAGTAAAAATTCTGTAATGGTTTCCTGTGAAAAACCAAATATTGTTGGTTTTAAATTACAGTTTTAGCAAATTTCATTGTGTAAAAGATTTAACTTTTCTGCTCTTTCATTGCCTATTCTTGGTAGAAGTGTTTGTGTATCAACTGTCTGTCCTTAAGACTCATGCAAGTATCACCAATAGCCATTGGAACTACAAACTTCACTACACAAGAACCGCAAAATGTCAATTCACACAATGCAAATCTCCAGTAAGGGCTTGTCAAGTCACCACCTTGACTTATGCAATCTCACATTAAGAGTGCATGCTGTTTTTATTCATCAGTAGGAAATGGCTTGAGGAGGATAGTAAGAGGTGAAGAAGGGAGATTTTCCACTTTTGAGCTGATTCTTTTATTCTTCATCGAGGCCAGGTTTACCATTTAAAGTATAAATTGTGACTGTCATTCTACATATGAAAAACAGAATTTTGGATTAAGCAGGCAAGTAGCTCTACCAGTGTTCAAGCTCTCCTCCTCTTGACTCAATACAATTTGTATTTGACACCCATAGTACAAACACTATGATGGATGACTGTATTTCAGCCTGGATGACTGTAGAATATACAGGGGTGTACATCACAGAAAGTTGGAATGATCATATCATGTTAGGATTGTGCAAATTCTAGCCCAGTCCTTTAGTTCAGTGGTACATTATTTTTATATTAGATTTTTATTATCTTATCACTCTCAGGTATAATTTTTTGAAAGAGAAAGCTAAAAATGTGGCTTGCATAGGAAGCATTATAACCCTTTAACCTTAAAATGTTGTTTGAATTTGTAACAGAGCGAGTCTTTCCTAATATTTTTCTTCTTGTTTGTAAGAGTTTGCGTGCTGTTTTTATAATGTTTTCATTGATGTCAAGACCTTGGTATAAAAACAAGACTAGCACGGTACTAATTTACCCCATGGTCTCCTGTGTCTTCCTTTGCCTCTCTCCTTGAGCAACTGGCATAGCTGCAGGACTGTTTACTCCACAGCTTATTTCCCTTTTATCTTTGATGTCCCAGGATGTCAAAGGCTGTGAATTTAATATTGATTTTATAAAGTACTTTTACTGTAACATGTCAGTTAGGATTAGCTTCAACCTCGAGGAAGCTCAGGCAGTGAGCTGGATTTGCACGCAATGTGGCTCTCCAGCTCTCAGACTCTTTTCCCGAGCGAATGCTTTATTTATAAGAGTGACAGTGTGCTGTGAAAACAGGGATAGCACACAGCCCCCAGCTATCTCTGTGTCTTGTATACACAGCGTCAGTGCCCTGTGTATACATTAGGCTTGAAAATGTAAGTGGATCAGAGAGATGTATCATTTGCTGGTATGTAAACAGACAGATGAGTTTATAGATCGCATTAAACCCCAGTGGCTGTAACTAGTGGAAGAGACTTCCTGGAGTCCCATCCCCCATCTCACTTCTCCCTGTTCCTCCTTATACCATCAACACCAACACCAGGAGCTGGACTCAACTCCTTTAGTAAGCAAATAAAGGCATCTTTCCAAAGGAAGAGTCACAGCTGAAGAACATTCTTGCTTGATATTGTTCCCTTAGCCTTTTATTGCTCCTTTGAAATGGCAAGTGCTTCTGATGGAGAGTATTAATCTACAGATTAATCTGCAAAGTCTTTTCATAACTCAGTATTGATCCTACTCAGTCCCAACAAAGGTGAAGAGTTTGTCTTAATATCATCCTTTTTTTCTCAGTCTTTTACTTTATACTTTTGAGAAAGAACAAAATTGTACTTGCCATATTTTGTATCTAAAACTGAGATGTGAGGTTTCCTCAAGGACTGATAGTGCTGAAGCTTGGAATTACACTCTCAAGGGAACAGTCACCAGTTTTCTTGTGTGTTGAGCAAATCATGCCAACTGATTACACACTCTTAATGAAAGATTAACTATTTAATGCATTAGCTTTTTGTGAGCACATGAAACAGCTGTGCACTTGGACGATATCTGCCCCATTCATAACATGTTTTATTTCTCATAGCTCCCCAGTTGCTCTGATCTTGCCTTCCTCCTCAGGTGGGACTTGAGTGAGCTTAGGTCTTCTGAGCATTTTGAAAATATTTACTGTTTGGTTCATTAGTTATTCTAAAAGCCCTGACTTTGATGCCCATGTATACTTATGACAACATATAAATAATAAACAAGTTATTCTTGATATAGAGCATATATGGCTGCTTCTAAAACATCATTCATGTATCTGTGTTATCATTCTTTTTCATTTATTTTATTGGTGTGTCTAGGTATGTAAGACAGTTTGAGGTTTGTTTTAAGCTATTTTCATAAAATATATGTGATTCCAGTGTAAATCTGCAAGAGTTCATAAGTAATATTGCTGAGTTTTAGCAACTGAAGAAAGAAGGGGTGGCTGCTACAAAGCAACATCTGTGGTTTCAGTTGTTGCAGGAAAGAAATTTGAAAAATAAAATTGGAAGCAATTTTCAGTTGTGGGTATGCACATATATACCCTTCCTATTTGTACTGGAGATTAGACTATTTTTGGTGAAATCAGACAAACTTTATATGATAGACAAAGTCTTTTTTTTTGCATCATTATTTTCATAAGTATTCATAAACTGATAACGGGCTCAAAATCTGCAAATCAGACTCCAAAAATAGTATTTCAAGATTTAGAAAGATTCTCCTTTGGTATCCATTCTCCTACTTCTTAACCATGAGAGAGACACTGCATGGGAATAGCCCTAGCAAATGATTTATGTATTTGTCACCAAGATAAAAAGACAACAGGATTTCCAGTGTTATGTTAAAGTGAAAATTTCCACACTAGATACCACGGCACAGAATTTTGGACATATATCAACTAAATAATCAAAGGAAGTCTAAAACATTTTGAGTGGAACCTGTCACTACCGCTGATGTTACAGTCAATCCATAACTAATTGATACACCTGAGAACATCACCTCTTCTGTTTCCTTTGCATTAGGTACACAGTGTATCCTTTCTTGTTTATTTAGGATTCAGATATTACTTTTTCTCTCTCTACATAATATGATGTGCTACTTTATTCAGACAATATAGATAGTAAGAAAATTACTCATTTATATTACCTTCAGAATATTTAATAGGGTATGTGCTAATTAAGTAAGGATAACTTGTTGATCTGTGGAAAAAAATCAGTTTGCTAATTTTTCATTCTATTTTTATGGAATTCATGCATACAAGATGTGATGAAATATCAGTGAGGATTTGCTTTGAAACTCAATGAAAAATAATGAAATTTGAAACTGTAATATTTGTGTTGCTAGAAGTAAAGCAATTAGTTCACTACAAATTAATACAAAATTCAGTATGCTAAAACTGACAGTTTTGTAGACAAATAAATATCTGAATGACAAAAGTATTTGAAATACACATTTCAGAATTTGCACAACCCATTATATAAAAGTTGTTTCATACAGAAGTTCTCCCTGAACACTGTATTGACTACAACACATCCAAAAACCCAGACTTTGGAGATGTCTCATTTCACAAAAAAAATCCATGCATATATGCAAATCCATTCCCAGAATATTTTTTATTATTATTATTATTCAGGCATATGTATTATTTCAAGGAAGCATATACTCCTGGGATTTTTAACAAACCTGGTTTTTATGGATAGTTGTGAGTGTCTTCTTATATTTTGGCTGCTAAAAAGACATGTAGAAACAAAAAAACCTTCATGATTTGAAGCCCAAGCAGTCAGATGTGAGTTAGGGATTCTTCCACCACAGACAACCAAAGACCAACAAAGCTCTTAATGGATTTCTATGGGTTTGTGCAAAAAGTTTCTAAAAACGTGTTACATTAATTAAATAAATAGTTCAATTAATTTAATTAATTAAAAAATAGTATGTTTATAAAGTATGCAAATGCTACTAATGCTTCATCATGCAGCTGCTGGAGGCACAGAAAGTTTAATACTTCCTAATATCTCCCAAAGACTCTATGGTGTTATCCAGAATTGAAGGAAGGTCTCCTGAACCTCTGTTCACAACAAACCGGTTTGCTTTCATTAAATAATCCCTGACTGCCAGAGGCTATTCCAGGGCAGGCTAAATTAAAGGAACCCTGAGGTAGTGTTAATTTGTGCCAGAAGGTCAAAATAGTCTCTATTAACTGAGGGCTTTGTTAGCACAATAGTGGCATAGTCACTCTTACTGTTTTTCTTGTTGCTCAACTGAGCACAGCCTGGACAGTTAAGACTGAATATTAAGGTGTTCAGGTTTATTTGCCATTAAAAAGACTTGAACAACAATTTATACTGGCAAAGGTCAGGCTAAGTCTACTAATGAATTTTTTATACTTTGGGGAATATGGCAAAAATACTGTAAAAATAGCTTATTTCTAGACTATGAATGAGTATCTACATTTTTAACAGAAATAACTTAAAGTATATTAAACCACTGGCTATTCGCTATTCTTTTTTTTTTTTCTCAAGAACAGAGCTTCCAGAATGTTGATAGGAACACGAGTGCTCATGAACAGTACATAATGAGGTGCATAAGAGTTAATTTGAATAGCTGCTCAAAAATTAAACAAAGGCTTACAAAGAGTCTTTTGAAGTATTTGACCAGCTTGTGCTAGACACACTTCAATACTACATATGTGAATGCATTTATAACATCAGGTTATACATACATACATACATACATACATACATACATATATATATATATGTATATGCATTTTTTAAACTATGATTGGATTGGTCCCATCTGCCATGTTATTGTCTTTATTCACTGGCAAAGACAAATTTAAGCACAGTGATTACCTCTAAAATGCTGTATAGTTCAGTTGCAATGCTGTCTTCATCATTTAGGGGCAAATCTTGAGTGTTAGCTCTGACTTTGGCATTTGTACTGCTTAAAATACATTGATGGATGGATGAGGAAAGCTAGGATCTGACAGGCAAAAAAACTATCTCTGCTCTTTGCAAAGAGAAAACAAACATCTTTCCTAATCTTTCAGGGAATTAAGTTCTAAAATGTGTCTGTAAAACCATTGTTGTATTTTGTAAATCCAGTGTATGAAAACAAGCTACAAAAACTATTGTCTTGTATGGATCAACTACATGTTTGCATGTTGACTATCTCAGTTTCAAGAATGACTCCTAAGGTTACATCCTGCTTTCATCCCAAGCCTGTTGGGAAAACATCTGTTTGTGGAGATTTTGCTTTGTGTGTTGGGACTTGCTGTTCCTGCAATCAGAACATCCACAGCTTTAAATTTTCCCTTCTGCTTCTCAGAGCCACTCACACAAACTACCATTTCTCTTTCTTCACCATATTTCTGTCTCTGTGGATTTTAAATTCTTTATTTATTCTTTTTCTTAAATTCATTTTCTGCTTGTAGTTGCATGCTTCAATTTTGCAATTTAATTTGTATGTTTGTTCTTGGTGGGAATTTGTTTGGTTAGCTAGGAAGATGATAGGATGGACAACATTCCAATGAATTTTAACTGCATCTCCATTTTTGGTTTTGCATGAAACTTCTTTCTAGGACTGACACTTTAGTCAGGACAGAGCATGCAGTACAAGTACTCATCTCAGGCCACAGTGGAGTAAACAGCTGTTCACGTAATGGTTGCCAGTGGAAGGGAATCTGGTACAGAGGCCTCAAAAGTGGGGCCACTGGTTCTAATAAAACAAGGAATGTTTTAGTAGGGTTGGGTTCTAGCTGGGTTACATTTGAAGTTCAGCTATACAAGCCATGCATTCTTTGTCACTGGAGAAAAAAAGTCTATTAAACTATGACCACAGTCAACAGATTTCTACTGACCAGCAACTTCAGGGAATGCCCTTTCAGCACAAAGCCAGATATCAAAATACTGGTTATATGTGCCCTTTACTGCCTAAGAATCTACATAACTTTGTAATGGGAATTTGTTAATACTGTTCTTGTATAAGCAGAAGACAGAGGATGGTTCTAGATTTTTTTCAGGGATCATTCTCTCATTTCTTGATCTGTCCATCTATTGCTGCCACCACATCTTCATATTTTGCCCCATAGACATTCTTTCCCCCTGAATGCATCAGCAGTTGGAGATGAGAGACTTCAAATTTGTATGTCCCCACTGGGGCCTTCTTCAGAAGGATTGTTAGAATTTGTAAGGGCAGGATGAAAACCTTTTTTCATGAAAGACTAATATCTGAATAAGAAGTAAGATAGGAGCGATATCAAATGACACCTGAAAATGTAGATAAGGCATTATTTTCAGGTCCCATTGAATCCCACAAGTGTTATCTAGCCAAGCCTTGTTTTGCTACTCCAGTCTTCTTGGCTTTGTGCACTGTGCTAAAATTAGCTGCATCCTTGAAAGCCTTATTAAATGTCATTGGATATATTCAAGCATTTATATGTTTTGATGTTTTGCCTTGTTTTGAGCTGTGTAACTTAATCAGCAGTCTTGTAGCAACATCCAAGACAAATACCTCGTGTTCTATTTTTCATTAGTTTAGATGGAGCTTTCTGCCTTCCATTGCACTTGTAATCATTTTTATTTTTTTTTTACAAACAAGAACAGAAATACGTTTTTTATTAGCAATGAAATAATGTATGTAATAATATCAAGATGCTTTCAGAAAATTCCATATGAGCATGATAAATGTTGATATTATATTCAATTTGGAGTCTCTCCTATTTGTGTCATGTTGCATTTTTCTGGACTTGGAAGGCTACACCGGTGATCTAGCTTAAATAGATGCAAGTTAAGATTATAGCCAAAAATATGATGAACTAGGAAATACTTTACAGAGTGTTGTGAGAATGTCTCCTTTAATACCTTGAAAGGTAAATCAAACATGCTACTTTCATTTTCAGACATCAATTGCAAAGTATTGTATACCAACCAGAATTTCTAGTGTCGAGGTCTTTATATTTTTCTAAGAAAACCATAATTTGCTGTTCTGAAATACAGTTGTTTCTTTCACAGTCTCCATCCAGGCTTTTTCATTTGAAAGGGTATTTCAGCAGTAGCCCTTGGAATTACCAAGAAAGAAATATTATACAGCTTTTATATACACATTTGTAACTCATTCATAGAATCATCGAATACCAGGTTGCAAGGAACATCAAAGATCATCTGGTCCAATCTTTCTTGACAAAACTACAGTGTAGATAAGATGGCCCAACATCTTACCTAATCAAGTTTTAAAACTGTCCAGTGCCAGGGAATCCATCACTTCCCTAGGGAGATTATTCCAATGACTGATTTTTCTCATAGTGAAAAGTTTTACTTGTGTCAAATTGAAATCTCCATAGGAGTAACTTGCCTTGACTTTTCCATATGACTCCTTGTAGAAGAGAGGAGCCTCTGTCTTCTCTTTAGCCACCTCTAAAGTACTGAAACATGGTGATAAAGTCTTCCCTGTGCCTCTTCTCAGGGCTGAGCAACCCCACTTCTCTTGGTCTTTTCCTCATATGATAGGCTCCCCATCTTTGTGGCCCTTCCCCTGACCATCTCCAGCCAGTCCACATCTTTATTGTATAGCAAGGACCAAAACTGAACACGGTATTCCAAATGTGGCCTGAAAATCACTGAGCAGAGGAGGATAACTACTTTACCTCTGATGATGATGTCCTTGTTGATTCAACCCAGCATCCTGTTGGCTTTCTTTTACACAGCAACTCGCTGTTCACTCATATTGAATTTGTTGCCCACTGAATATTTTTAACTGAATTGCTTCCCAGACCAGTAGATCTCAGCCTGTGCTGCACTCCTGGATTATGTTTCCCAAGGTTCAAAGAACTTCATAAGATTCTTTTTAGTTTTAAAACCCAGTCTGTTCATTCTTATCAGTCTCTTTTGCAGTGAAATAAAGTTGAATTATAAAAGCTTGTTATGAATTTACTGGCCTTATTAATGTTTGGCATGCTTTTCTTACAGCTGCAGTTTGCTAAATATTTTTGAGGGCCACTGCACTTTTTTATTTTCTGTTCCAATTTCTACTGTATAGGTATTTATTCTTGGTGGGCAGGTATTTCTCAAGAGGAGAAAACTATGCTCTGTCTTTATAGTCTTTGTACCTGATAGTACTTTATGTCTTTAAGAATCAAAGCTTTACGTTTGACAGAAAATGCTTGTATTTACAAACTGTTGTAATATAAGAGAAAATTAAGCAGAAGAACAAATATTCATTTAAGCAGCTGGTATTTAAACTGAAAGAAGTAAAATTTTCTTAGCTATTTTGAAATATTCTTACCATTTTTCAATATTATTATATGTTCAGGCATAGGCAAGAAACTCTTCTGTACAGTTAAATACTTCCATTAAAATCCAGTTAAGTAGTTCATATGCTGTAAAATACTATGATTATGCATATAAACAACATGGATGAAATAGAAGTTAGTCAAATGTTAGTACATACAGGATCTGCAAGTTGTAGGTGTAAATAAAACATTACAGAAGTAGTAATTAGTGAAATTCCATGAGCAGAAATTATAGACCTGGAATAGAAATGGAATAGAATGAAAATTATATTATTTTTCCTAGCAGTGTGTTTTTTATCGTTTTCTATACCATAACTGTAGAAGGAAGCCAGAGACACTACTTCTGTAAAAAGCACAAGCAGAAAGAGGGCTGACATTCAGCCACTAGTGTGGAGAGTACAGACAAGTGAGTGACAGCAGAAAGACTGCTTAGAATAAGAACTCAAATAACAAATCAAAGTTAGATTTGTGAAAATTTTGGATTCGGGGTTTCAGCTCAGCTGATCTCTATCCTTGCAGCAGGTCTGAAATACAGGATCATATATTTGGAACTCAAATGTCAATTATGTGTGGATATGAATCATCCACATATTTTTACCAGGGGATAATGAGTTAAGTAATGCTGAGTTTGGAAAAGCATGGGATATTCGCTTTGGGTGATGATCTCAGAACTCCACAATGGAGCAATAGCTGAGGTACAATCTTTCTTTTCATCCTGTGATCATTTGTAAATGCCTGATAAGGATAGGGTTAACTTGTCCTCCATGAGATGAACAGATAATAGCAGCTGCCTGCCCTCAATGTAAGGACTGCCAGGGAGGCCAGCAGTGCAAGAAGGAAATACAGCTTGGCTCAGATGGCAAGTTACTTGCTCTGAAAGGGATTTTAACAGAAGTGATCTCTAAGAAGCCTTTCATACTGGCATACAATCGGACTTGGTTCTAAGAGAAAGACTGACTAAGAGAAATCTTAACCTCTATTTCCTAACCTTAAGAGCTACTTCTGCTGTTTTCCATTCATTTCTTGATACATATGTTTCTTGATACATGGAATCCCTTTGCACCTGAATCCCCTAAAAATAATCTGTTGAAAAGAACATGTCTACAGACATGTCTATAGGCAAGGTCTTGTATTCTTGTTATGCCTCAGTGTGAATTAAGGACATGGAAAGTAACAGATCAATTGGAAAATATATAAAATTTAAGTTCCTAAATAATAGCGTTGTGTTAAATTACTGAGTGATGAAACAGTTTTGAAGATTTATTACCCACTTTTTAAAGTACAAAGCCACATTAATACTTGCAATGATAATACATGTACATGGAGCAACAGTCTTTTTAGTCTTAAAAATATGAACTGAACCCTGGCTGTTATGCTCAGGAAAATATATATTTTGTTTTCCTTATCAGGATGACAAGTAACCAGTCTTGCATATCCAAAATAAAATAGTACTGTATATATTTCTTTTTCAACCTGAAAACTTTGATAACACTCACCTCTCCTGTTGAAACTTTATGCATACTTTATCAGTGACAAATGCAAATGCCTTTCACTATACTCCAAAAAATTTTTAGTATTAGTGCATGACTATTGTTAAGAATTCCTTTTTTAAAACAGTTTCTTTTAATGCTCTGTATTTATACATCAGGTAAACTTAAAATGTAAATTTTTTTTTCTGTGTTTTCAATCAAAATTCAACGTATAAGATTCATAGACTCTAATGTTTAAGATTGTAGGCATTATATTGAGGTGACTACAGTTTCTTCTGCATATAAGCTGTTTTTAAGGATTTACAAAGTTCACAGCCTTTAAACTGTGGGATGAATTCTGCCCTTGGAGGAGTGTGTTGAATTCTCCTTGAATTCAATGTGAGTCCTATGTTAATGACTCAGGGCAGGAAATGGCCTTTAAAAGGGACTGATTTGCCTTTTAACAATTCATTCACAACAAACAGAGGCTTTAATCAGTCTCCTGACTAATTTGCTGTTCAAGCAAAATAGCCAGCCTCTGACATTAAGTTTGGAGATGATTAATCTTCAGTATAAACTGGAAGGGGAAACAAGCTCTTCCCTGTGTGATGCCCTTTGCTAGAGGTATTCCTCTTGCAGGGGTTCAGGTGATGAGGCTCTGCCCCATATTCAGCAGCACGATGGAAGCAGTCAGGGCTGGCAAGGACATAACACACACTGACTATTGCATAAATGCCTTGTGATTCTTTTCACCATCTTTTCTTTTGCAGGGAGGTTAGAAATAGGGACAAATATACAATGGCCTCCCCACCCCAAAACTTATGATATTTAAATATAAATATAAATATATAAAAAGTATAAATAATATAAATATAAATAATATTCCATTTATGGAAATTGCTTATGCAGTAAGATGAGTATACTGAATGGGCTAACCAGAAAAAAATAACTGCCTTATAATACCTGCCATCTATGATTATTATTATCTTGCAGACAAATATAATTACAGTGTGTGATGTCTGTTTATGTCTGTGAAAGCTTTGATTGTGTTCTCTTGTCTGCATTACACTGCAAAACAGTATAAACATTTATATTATATAGTAACTCTAATCCAGTGCTAATGCCCTGAGCTATGGGTGTCACTTCAAATTGCCAAGATTTATGTGATACTTATATCTGCCTTTTCCAGGTGAATTTAACCCTAGTACACTTAGTGTTATACTGATTTTTAGAATCTAGAGGCTATTAATAGGCGGCAGACAGGACTGAAATTACTTATACAGGAGCATATATTATAAAATCATAATTTCTGTATCTCATACAGAAATTAAGAGACTGGTTGTAGTAACTTCATAATGATTGAAATATTAATATAAGACTTCTCAAATTTAGAGACAGTGTAGATTTTACAGAACAGATTATTTACAAATTCATCATAATATTTTACCAGTGTGCACACCGCATTTAAAATAAGAGCTCAGGTTGCACAGGCTACACTTCTGTTCTTAAAAAATTCTGAGCACTTAAGAAATAGGTGGGTAATACATATATTTTTTATTATTATTTATATACACTTGAGAGAAATAGACTGACAAAAGTGAACACAGGATTTGTATGCAGCTGATGCCATCTCTCAGCTTGAAATTAAGTTGAACCTTTGGTCTAGCAGTTCAATAGTGTCATGGTTTAACCCCACCAGGAACAAAGCCCCAGGCAGATGCTCACTCACTCCTCCACCAGTGGGATTGCGGGGAAAATTGAAAACATAAAACCTAGAAAACTCATAGGTTGAGTTAAAGACCAATTAACAGGGTAAGCAAAAGCTCCACACACAAAAAGCAAAAGCAGAACAAGGAATTAATTCCCATGGGCAGGCAGGTGTTCAGCCATCTCCAGAACAGGGCCTCATCATGTGTAGTGCTGACTTGGGAAGACAAACACCATCACTCCAAATGTTCCCCTATTCCTGCTTCTTCCCCTCATTATATAAGGGCAACCTTATATAATGAGCATGATGTCACATGGTCTGGAATATCCATCTGATCAGTTCAGATCACCTGTCCCTCCTCCCAACCTTCCAGGTGCCCCCAACTCCCTCTCCAGCCTGGTATTACAAAAAGCAGAAAAGTGGCTCTGTGTAAGCAATGTCTCTGTCTGCACAGCAATAGCAAATACATCCCTATATTACCTTCACAGTATTCAGCACAAATCCAAAACACAGCCCCATACCAGTCATCATGAAAAAAACTAACTCTGTGTCAGCCAAAACCAGCACAATAGCTAAACATTCAGAGAGAGAGAATAAGGAGACTTTAAAATATATTCTCACGCTATGTGATGCACACGTACAGACCATATAAAGTGTTGCATCCTATTTGATAGGTATGTGAGGTCTCTCAGGGAAATAGCAACACCGTGTGAATGCTCACTTCAATGGGGCAACAAGTCACATTCTGAACAGCGCCCAAATCTGCGAGATCTGTGGTTTCCCACTTCCTGGCTGCAATCGGGGAGTGAGAAAGGATGAACTGGAGGAAGTTGGTGCCAGAGCCCCTTCATGGGGTTTTGGCTGCTTGGACTCAGGGCCAGCTCTGACAGCAGCACAGCTGTGCAGCCTGGATTCAGAGAGCTGTTTGAGGAGGAGCTGTGGGAAGCCTCAGCAGAGACCATTCCCTTGTACTCAGGAGCTGCATTTAATCTGGGCAAATGCCCTTGTTCCCTTTCTGGAGTGCACTGTGTCCATGCAAGGGCCCAGCCACGTACCTCACTGATCTGTACCCAGCCCGCGGGCCAGCACTGCCTGGCTTGACCTTACACCTGCCTTAGTGTTTCTGGACTTGTCTGCTGTCCAACTTGGCTGACTGTCCCCAGGCCTGCTCCACCCTCCTTGTTCAGGTGCTGTGGGACTTGTCTGTCAGGACACTGCCCTGCTGTCCTTGGCCTGGCTCGCCACCCCTGCAGAACAGCATCCTGCAGCTGCTCCTTCTCTCTCAGATATCTCTCCCTATACGAATTTAACTACTGCTGGAATAAGGAAAAACCATCTGAAGAGGATAACCTTGTTTAGACTTAGTGTTCAACTTCTGTGGAACACAGGGTCTCCTTTGTGATACACATTTCTTTTATGTCATCAGTACCATTAAAATTTTTCAGGCCCATGAATGGAGAGGTTACTAAGTAGTGCTTTTATTGAGGCTCAGGTAAAACTTGTAACCACTTTGACAACCTAGTCTTCTTATATGGTTTTCCTCTCATTTAAATATATTTATTTGAAATTAAATAGATAAGACAAATATTGATCTCCCCTCTGAGGACCAATAATACAATATTTCTAGACAGGGTGGTAGCAGTGAAGGTGCATTCTCTATGTAAATCAGAGCAAGTAATATTGACATAGCATGAAAGTGCCTTGATTCTTTCTGTAGAAGCTTAGTGCAGAGTCACAGAACTGCAGTAAGGCAAAATGAACATCCTCATTCATACTGTTTATGTCCCATCTTGATCCAGGTTTATAGAAATAAGCTGAGACTTTTAAATTACAGCAAGCTTTGGCACAAGGCTCAAGCACATACTAAGTGTATGATTTTTTTGTTTCTCATCATTTAGAATCCAATATCTAAGAATGTTTTAAGACAGGGAAAATTGCCTGTATGAATGTAAAACTACCATTTTGCCAAAAATGGTGTTTAATTTATTTCTGCAGCCCTTATTTTTTTGCAATTTGTGAATTTCCTCTTCACCTAAAATTAAACTGTTTTTTTCATGAATGGCCTTTCCATTTTTTGTGCACTTATCCTAATAAAAAGCTAAAACCAGAACTCAGATACAGATACTAAGCTAGTGTCATGAAACACAATTTTAAAAGTTGCAATCTATTTTTCAGACCCTGCAAAAAAGTAAATAGTTTTTATGCTCATATTGCTCTGTATCATTTGTCGACCTAGTAAATCAGTTGTATTCATCAATTAGATGAATACAAACTCTTTAAATGTGATACTGGAGCATGAAAGACACATTGAGATTTGTGTCATATAGAAGAAGCCTAGTTTTTATTTTCCACGCAGTTTAATCAGTCAGTAAATAAGTTTAAATTGGAAAATTATTTTTGAAAGTAAAGAACACCAAATCCAAGCATATAGATTTTTCTGATGCAGTTTTCCAAAATATTCTCTCTAACTGAAATCTCGACTAACAGACATATGCAGTAGAAATAAAAGAAATATATATGCATCTGTTAATGAATTAAATACTTTGAAAATAATTTCATTTACACTTGAAGACTGCAAAAAGGAAGATGGATCTTATCTAAGGACAGGACAGTTCTCTCGGTTTCTAAAGCCAGAGAGTATGTTCAAGAACACAGTAAGAGAACAGAATGCTGGTGTTCAGAGACAGAATACCGTTTCATAATAGTGCAAGTTCTGCACTTTCTAGATGGCAGCAGTAGATTGTTTATGCTTGCTTGTTATGCATGCACCGGAATTCCTTTGTGATTAGCAGGCTGGTGTTGCAGCATAGGACAAATAATTATAACAAAAGCTACCCAAATGTTCAAGGTGCCTTTCAACCAAGATCGTCAAGTTTCTTCTCTCTGGCTCTGTGCATGTACATATGTGCCTGTATGGAGAGACCCAGAGGATCAGAGCTGTATGGTTTTTTTAATATTGGTTGTATATAACCTGGAAACACCTTCTAGTATGTGAGTTCTCACTCTATCTGTATTGCTTGTTAAAATTTTTTTTGCAACTTGTCTGCCAAGCACAAGTAGCTTTTTCTTTTCCTTGAGAAAGATCTAATTAGTAATGAGTATTAATTAATATATGCTCCATTTGAACACTTAACAACAACATTTCATTTTTTAATGAAATGCAATAGTGTAAACCTTTGACCATGAAAGAAAACACAAGATGTTACTTGACTGCAAAGATATGTAGCAACATAGTTATGCCTTTCTCCACATCTGGAATGATTCATTCTTTTCTACTCTTACTTCATGATACTTAGAAAAAAATACATATTGGTTTTAAAGTTGCAAGCACTGGTGCTTTATCATTAAATCATATAAAAGCTTCCCTTTCTACAAATCTTAAAAAGAAGCTACCTCAGTATGACTGTCTAAGGTGAATAATGTTTTCATTAAAAGAAAGGCAGGGTGATTTTCTGTTGCTACTATGTAGAAGTCACTAGCATAACAAAGAACAAATGAGGATAGATCAATAAGCAGTATCAAAAATTAAAGCTTCATTCATAATAGAGAAAAAACCCACATTTAAAGCAAACGTCGTGCTTGTTATTGTGAAGCTGACCTAGCATTTTTTATTCCTGTGTCATACACAGAAATGCTGCTGTGCAGTGGACTGTTAAGAGCATAGAAGTTTGACCATTTTGCAGGTTTATGGAATCCCTATAGGATTTTCTTTCTAAATATAAACTATATGCTATACTCACCAGCAGAGGCTTAAAACATTAATGCTCTTATATCAGCATTGCCAAGAAAGCACTGATACTTTGTTGTTGCTAGGCAAGTCTCTAATTTCAAAACTTGAATGAAAATTCAGACTGTCTGTATCAAACGTTTTGAAAATGACCCACAGAAGTATTGGAAATTAGGAAATAGTTTTTAAAGTTATTTTTAATCACTTTAATTACCTTCACTTTAACAGTGACTAAATGTAGAGAGTGCATAAAGGAAAAGCCATTTGATGGCAGATAGCCTTGAATGTAAAGGTGATATTGTAATTGGCTACAGATTTAGCTTTTGTATCATCACCCTCACACGAGAAGGTCTTCAGTGTCTGTCAAAGTAATAGCCATTCTACTGGCAGTTTCCTGTACCTTCAGTCTGCTGTACCTGCAGAAACAATTGTGATGAAAATAATCATTCTCTGAGTTGTGAGTAAACTGTAGATTATATATAGGGTGTCATTGATAACATATGTCTGTTATTTATTATATGTTTATTTTCAGCAGAAATGCATCTGGTTTTCATTTGGAAGACAGAGGCATGCTTGTGCATGTATCTGGTAAGATTTTTCCCTTCATTAGCCTGGGATTTGAAATCATACTGATGCAGCATACTTTATTTTGTCAGTTTTTGTACTGGAAAGATATAAAGTGACCTTTTAAGTGAAATGTTCATTGTCTATGCTTAGCGGGGAAGTCAGAAGTGATGCCTGGAAGAGCTGGAAGAGAGGCTAGATCGAGTTGAGGAGAATAAGGATACTTATTGGGGCCTTCAAAGGCCACACTCGGATAGCACCAGTGTTACAAATCAGGCTCTGCCTGGATGGCTCCAAAATGGGGGCAAAGGGAGCAGGGGCCAGTCCTGAGATCTCACACTTTTTATAAGTTTGGGTCCATTTGCATACAGGAGTCCCACTTGTCTGCCCTCTTCCTTCCATGTTGTTTTTACTTTGAGCTTGAAGCTTGGAAAAAATGTCCTTTAGTCCCAATTGGAATAGGATTGTTGTGTCTTCATCACCTTGTGAAAGGATCTCAGCACCCTGAACAAAAGCCACACACCAATGCAGAATAGAAAACACAAAAGCCCAAGGCATCCGAAGAGGGACAGTGTAATACTTTAGCAGAGTCTCCAGAAGTAATGAGACTCTTCACAGCCCCCTGTGGGTTAGACAAACATCAGTTCTCACCTCTGGAGACTAGCAGATCCCACGGTCTTTCTGGTTGTTCTCTGGATCAGATCAAAGTCCCTTGCTCCCTCCAACAGTCAGCTCCTCCTGTGATCTTCCCATCAGACAGACAGACAGGCTGACAGGCACACACATGGCTCTCTGGCCACTTCACCCCATTGCAGGTTAGTCTGGGGTGATCTGTGCTACTGCTCACATGCTCACCCTATGGCTGCACATCCTCCAGCGTTGGCACCACAGACACACAGACCCTACAACACACATGCACACAGAACAGAGAGTCTCTCATCCAAGAAAGAGTAGAGAAGGAATTTAATAAGATAGGACAGACTGCATTTTTCAGGTACAGGGCGTGGCTGCACCAGCATACCCACAAGCCATTGTTTATGTTACTGGCCCTTTTTATCCCTTTATTCATCCTTTTTTTCCCACACTTTGTCAAATCACCTAAATTCTTCCCTTTTCTTGCTGTTAGTTCCTCCCCTAAACATCCCATAATAAATCCTGTGCATTCCTGAAATATTCTTCTCCTTCATCTCATATTATTACCTTTAGGCAGCAAATATGAGGTGATCCAGCATTGATTCTTGATGGGCTTCACACCTGGAAAATGAGGCTCAGTCTGTCCTAGGACAGGTTTGATAGGATGCTTCTTCCTTTCCATCCTAAATTTGCATTTCTCACCTGGTTTTGTGCCCCTGCGCTCCTCTGGTCAACTGGAAAGAGATCTTTGAGTGGATGATGGATTTTGTGATTGGCCTGGAACAAATATCCCCCAACAGCCATTATTTCTCTGTGTCCATTTGACTACAGAGGAGTCTATGCAAAGGAGCATAACATGATACATTCTACTAGTAGGCTATATTAGAAAAGATTCAGCGGACAAAGTATCCTCTGAACACATCATTCTCAGTGCAGCTCAGACAAGAAGTTACTGGACTTTCAGTATGGATTAGTGTAGTAGCAGTAACTAACCCTGTAGCAGCTATAAGGACAATTCCTCTCATATCTTTCAATACTGGGTATTAGAACATCATCAGTTGCAATAAAGGGTTCCTATAATGGTTCCCTATCATCACACATAGAAGCAGAATTTCTTATTAGGATTTAGAGTTAACCTCTTAGTCCATATTTAGACTAAGGAAGCAGGAGAGAACAGTCCCATGGAATTTGCTTGCAAAGTGGAAGTCTAGTTGCATCCTGTCTGTTTCTGATCTCTCTGCCTTTGGAAGCATGAAATCAAGAAACTTGCTGAATTTGCCTGCTTGACAATTTTTTTCCTGTTTAGATATTCCTTTTTCTATGTTTATTGTAACACAGAGATAAATACTAATATTTTGTTATTGAAAGTGGAAATGTGCTGCAAAATACTTCAGTGTTTCTCTTTGGGTGTTTCATGTTGGGTCTCCCTCACTCTCAACCCTTTCATAATCACCATGCTTTAAAGGAGAGAAATGTAATTTATTGTCATCAGAAACAGCATTCTTGATTTGGCACCATGAATGACTGTTGTTGCCATTTAGTTTTCTTTCATATTCTGAGAGCTAGTTTCAACAAAAACATCCTTTATTCCTAAGAACACACACATAGATCAAAGTATTAGCAAGGCTACCATAGCTGATCTCAACTATAACATTCTGTATATCTAAAATTATTATATTTTATTTATGTAAACACCCTTTTAAAACTTACAGATGAGTGTTAACTAGTTATTATGGTATTTCACAAGATCTTTTTGCAAAGAAACCTCTCTCTGCTGCTAGATAAAGCAAGATTTTTAACATATATTATTCCTCAGCTATACTGGTGGTTTCCAAAGGAGCAGTTATCCCAAATATCACTGACAAATCACAGTCTTGGGGTAAATTGCATGGTAATACCAGAAGATTTGTAATTCATCACATTCTCTTTTATGTTTACTAACTTTGCTGTTGATCCATGAGTAGGATATCCTTCAAAGAATGAAATCTATTTTTACAGCTGTTTCAAAATTGTTTGGATTGCAGACATGCCTACTGAAATCAATCAACTAATTGAAGAAACAGAATGAGATTTTTTATTATAGGGTTTCAGATAATACCAAGTCCCTTGTGAAAAGTGTGTTATTTCTTCTCTTCTGCTTTTGGAAAACTAGAACTGTGAATTGGTGTTTTTTGCATTGTATAGGTCATAGGAATTACAAAGATTTCCAAAGCAAATTCACGGAATAATCCCTGACAGAGTGGATTACAAAGGTATTTAGTCTGCTATATATTATCATCATCAGCGTTCTTTCACAGACATAGGAAGATGTCCTTTAGCTATCTGCTCAAAGCAATTAAAATACTTCAGTTTTGATGATTATCTAACCACAGAAAATTTTAGTAAACCTTTTAGAATGAATGACACTACACAATACATCACACAGCCGTTAAGGACAGAACATTTTTGTTAATGTGATAACCAAAGCTAAATTCATACAACCTGGACTGAAATTCTCCTGCTCTTTTAATTAAATTCCTTTGGGTCAGTCAGTTCTAGAAGAGCAACAGACTCGAGGTATTTTAGCATTCATATCTTCATGAACTGAAGGAGCAAAAAAATTGAGGCCTGTTTGGTTATCTAGGAACTGTTAAGGCACTGAAGTTGATTTCAATGTAGGTTTTCATATATTGTTTGGGGGTTTTTAGTAAGATATTCTAGTATCAAGAGACATACATGAATTTAACAGTATTTTTTTAAGCAAAGTAATGCTCATTCATCTGAAATAGTTGCATTCATTTACATTCTGTAACTTCTGTGTGTTAAAATATACGTTTGAATATATCCATGCTAATGTATATTTTAAATGTGTATGTTTGTTTGTATGCAAATATAATAAGAGAGTTAATTTATATTGCCCTCATAGGGTTTTCAGCACTATCCACCATAGACTTACAGTCTCTTCCTATTTTCCAAAAGCCTATAAGCAAGCCTACCATGCAGTTAAAGAATATTAAAGCCTAGGTAGGTGGCAGAGATTGTTTTTAATCCAATTTACACAAACAGGGGGAGCAACAAAATCTCACAGACTTTTTTGAGCTCTACAGGTTTTCTGGCGTCCAGGATACATGATCTCAGGCTCTATTGTTCAAATGTCCTATTTCCTGATATTTTTTACCTCTGCTGTGTTTCTTTCTCTCTCTCCAAAGTTAACACCATTTAATACAATTTAATAAATGAACCTTACTGGAGACCCAAGTTATATTATTCTTCATGAAGTATGTTGGAATGTCCTTGATGTATGCCATTAGTCATGTGGGACTAATCTTGTCCACAGTATCAAGTTTTACCTAGCTACCTGCAAAAGAACACAGTTTGCAAGGTAGCCCCTCCAGAAAAAAACAAAAACATTGTTGAAAAAATCATGAGTATTTAACTTAATAATCACTCTTTGTATGTTTTGGTCTGTTTTTATTTTCTGAACTCTTTCATAAAGATAATTAGTAAACTAATTGATACTTTTGTAAAATATTTAAAAGTCCCTGTGGGTAAGGAAATATGGGCATTGAAAGCAATTTAAGCAAAGTCTTTTTTATTAATAGCATACTCAGTTACCATAGCTCAGCTGGCACATGTTTAGTTCCACTGTGGTCTTTTTATTTTTAGTCCAAGGCTTTGCTTTCTTAAGCCAGACCTTGCAGCAGTAAATGAAACAATTCAATAAAACCAATTTGGATACAATACTCAGAACTGGTACTTACTGCAATATCCAGTGTTGGTGACAGGCTGCCTGGAGTCCCGCCAATGCTGATTTAGCAGTATATGCCAGCTCAGTGAGTCAGAAACAGTTTTTACATGTGCCAGCTCAATTGTGCAAGGTTGCTCAGAAATCCCTTTCAATATCCAGGCAGAATAATTGCTGTATTTCCAATCTACTTTCTTTAGGAAAAAGGAACAAAGGAAAGGGAAGCATCAATAGAATGGCTTTTACTATCAATTTTGTAGCCTGCTGTGGAAGGTCACTTCTTTGAAAATATTTCACTCTTAGTGAATATTTAGGTCATGTGATAGTGGGTACAGATTTCTGACATTCAAGTATGCAGGAGAGAAAAACAGTAATTGAAAGGGTAACTGCTTTGAAACAGTAAGAATAAAAGTTGTAAAAGTCACTTGCCTAAGAAAAATAAAAGTTTAGCAAAGACTGAGGAACATACACATGTAATATGATGTAAATTTAGCCCACACATCATAACTGAGAGCAAAAAAGAAAGATGGAGCACAGGTATGATCTTTTCAAACATGTTTTTAATGAAATGAAGTGGTAACAGTACAGCTGTAGGAATATTACTTTGCCCTCAGTATAGAACGGGTTTGTAGAAAATTTCTGTTTCAGACCAATTTCTTTAGAGTTCCTCTCTTCAGCTTACTATGAAATATGAAAAGGAGCACTTTTAAGAGCCAAATCAAAATACCTATTCATCATTTTCCTCGGACATCATTACTGATGAGTTGCATAAAAAGCATAATTAGGTAATTTAGGAAACCAGGACCCAGTTGGAACAGGTTTGCCTTGTTTGATTTAAAAAATAGCAATAAATCTGGATAAAGAATCAGAGATCTTTCTGCTATTTTTAACCTCTGAAAAATACCTGTCAGCATTTTTGCACCAGTCTTTCTTTTTTTTCTGCTTCCACCACCAACTCTAACAAAACTGGCTGACCTTCCCATTGGAATACCTTCTTGATGAGTTTTATATCCCAGTTTCCTTTTATTTCATGTCTCTGCTTTACGCAATATCAGGTGGGCTAAGGCCTAGCTTATACCATTCTAAATGCTTGAAACACTGAAAAAACAGTTGCCTTTCATTTTCTCCTAGATATTATGTACCTTTTACCCTTCTTCAAAAGGAAATACTCAAGAATTCTTAATTTATGATGAGGTGCTTATAATAACCACTTAGGTAATAACATCAAAACAGCACCAAAAAAAATTTTAAATACTGACCCTAGTTCCTTCTTAAATGTTGTTCACAACAAATACTGAAATAAAAAGATGTATAATTTTTTTAAGCTTAAAATTATTTTCTCGTTGTTAGTCAAAATGAGCCTTTTAAGAAAATCATCTATTTAGATTAAATTTCAGCAGAGTATAAATTTAAAACAATGTCAGTGTAAGTAGGTGGATTGAATGGAGTCAGCCCAAGATTGGATGGGGTTTGGGTTGCTTCAGCTTCTCCTTTCTAACACCTGCATTGAAAGACATGTTAAAAAAATGTAAGTCAAAAAAAGTATTAAAAACAATAAAGACAAACTTCTTCATTTCAAGTAGAATGAAATGGATATAAAAGCTGAATTTGCAAGTGTCCATATAATGTCTTGTCTACAGCTTTGGTTGTTCACAAACCTCATTTCCACGATGCAAAATTTAGCCCATGGTAGAAATTAAAATTTTCTCATAGAAACTTAGCCATCTGAGGAATGTAGCAGGGTGACTGCAAAATATTGCATCCTATGAAATTACAAGTGTCATAGTGACACACTATGCCAGATTTGTGATCTGGAGATTTGTACAGGTCATCTATTGAGCTGTTCAAATGCATAACAAGCACACAGAGTACTATGCCCTCTTTTCATGATGGAAAGCAGGTTCTTCTTACTTTGAAACAACAGAGATAAACAACTTAGACTACATTTCTGGATTGTAAGTATCTTCACCCATATATGGATATATGGTGTTCAAAGGCTATAGGGATCAGGAAACTTCAGCTTTATCATGTATAATCTCAAACCCCAATATTAAAATAACATGTATAGTAGTCTTTATTAACCAGATTTTTTCATTTTTTTCTATGCTGAACATAGTCTTATTACTAATGAAATATCACAAAACATTTCTGCAGAGTTGCTGAGGAAAGTGAATGTGTAGGTCAAATGACTTCTGATATAAATTATCTAACTTTCTACAATAGCAGCTTTGAAATGACTGACATAATAGGGAAGGTTAGACCATGGATGGCATCTGCAATACTGAGCACAGTGTGTTAATTTTGTTGCCTGTATAAGTGGCAGGGCTTTATGACATTTGTACATGTGTGTGCAATTTAAGAAAAGAATAAATGTAAGAGCATGGAATTTTGATAGTGATGGATCACTGAATTCCCAGGAAAGTGTCTAGGTGGTATTCTCACCTATATTATGTTAGGAATTCCTTCAAGAATTCCTGACATAAACATGTGACAGTCATATAAACATTCCCATGTTTTAATCTCTTCCTACAGTTAGACAAGTAAAGAATGGAATAAGTCCAGGAAATTAACTTTGAGGATATGAAACCATCACCCACTAAACTGAATTTTATTCCAAGAACTAAAATGTGGAAGGCCAGGTGGCCTTAGAGAGAACCTGTAGAGAGAACAGATATAGATAGTATAAGTGAGTTAATATGTAATGATTGGACTGTGAGAGACAATCTTGTCCAGCTATTATTTTATCCCTATTCATCTTGAACTGTTTCTAGCTGCCTTGGTGCTTTTTGTTCTTTTGAGGAAAGCAACCTGGGTTATATTGGAAATCAGTCAGAGAAGTGAGAAGCTTTTCACCAATTATTATTAAAGGTACTTCTTGAGAAGCATTAGTTGGAATTCAGCTGGGATGGGATAAGTACAATCATGTTCCAGAATGTGGTTGGGTATGATCACTGTGTTCAAGGGATGTGATACACTTCGTTAGTAAAGCCTTTGCTGTTTCTTCTCCATAGGATGTCTTTTTCAAAATGAAAAATATTGTATCACACTTCAAAGAGAAGAGCACTGAAGAGCATATAGAAGAGCATTTCTATAAGTGAGACAATTTCTTGTAGTGGCCCTTTGGAGAAACTCTCAGTATATATTTTTGGGCATATAAATTCAGGCATACTTTTTTTCCTCCTGTTTTTCCTTATCATTATGTCTTATACCTACATTACACTCTAATATCCAATAACCTCTCTGTAGACAGAAGTTGCTAGGAAAAAAATGTGTAAATTGTCTTATGTAGAATTTTCAGGGCTTAGATATAGAACTGCTCTTCAAAAATATTTACACCTGTCTTGATTCTGCCTCTGATTTGTTATAAAAACAAACTCAATTTTCTTCCCAGATTTTCCAGTAACAGTTTCTGTCCTTTCTAACAAGATTGTTTTAAGATGTTGGAGCATGTCCTCTGCCATTTTCCCTACTACTCAGAAATCAAAATCCTATTTCTACTGATTACACTAATATAACATATTCCCATAGACCAGAAGGGGATGAGATCTGCTCGAGTTTTTGCAGTCACCAAAAGATCATGAGACTTCCAATTGCTTGTAGGTTGCCTTGCCAGTTTGAGCACTAGCAATATTCTCTTTCAGTACAGAGAGCCATAAAGCCTAATGTTTTCAGATTGCTCAGATATTAGGAGATAGGGCAGCTCTGTTGCTGATTGGAGTCAGGTGAAATAATTTGAATAAGTCAAAGTAATTGTATCTGAAAGTTCTTGGCTATAAAAATCAAGATTCAATGTATGAATGGTAAGATTGTACCTTTGTATACTGGTTTCTGACAGTGACAAACAAGCACTATTTTATGCTTAGTGAAATCTGTTTACACTGGATAGACTTACCTACGTATAAGGAAGCAGTAAAGTAATGGTCCTGACAAATCTAATATTCAAGGTTTGATTTTACAGTTTAAATGCGATGTTATTGAAATATATGAATTTGAAGGAATTATTGGAATGTAGAGAATAAACACTGAATACAAAGAATCTTCAAGTAGGATGACATCTTTATTATTTAAATAAAGAACACACAGGATTACATCATAATCAAGGCTTTATGTTTTCAACTGAGAAGAGTGAACCTACATGGGCAAAAATGTATATATTTTTGCATTAAACTGATGGAAACTTTCAAATTTACCCTCTATAATTTTTGTTTTACAAGTATGTATCTGTCAAGCTCATGATTACTAAATGCAGTTCTGTCACATTAAAAAAATGTATCTGTGACAAAGATGAGATGATTGTGAACAAGGCCAATGGCACAGAGCTACAGCAGGACAGAATAAAGCAGAAGGTTTGATAATGAGAGATTACACTTTCCAGCTATTCTTGAGGACCAGAGGGAGGGAATTATTTGTCTTATGCTGGCAGCAATTTCCCTAAACCATGTGAGATGGCATACCTCAAGCTGTTGCAAATGTAGGCAGAACAACCACAGGCCATGGCTCTTGGTTGGATCTAGGTTCCCCAGGGTATAAAATATATTGAAAAAGCTCCTAAATAGGGGCTGAACACTTAATTTGCCTGTTTGAATGGATGTCCCTATATTTTTCAATCACTAACCCTTGTTCACAGCTCCCTTGAAGCTTAATAATCAATTCTGGTTATTTTTTTAAATTAGATTAGCTGCTCATGGTTACAGTTTTACAACTGTAACATATCAGATGTGCTAAGCAGAACTTATGCACTGTCCCCTTTTTTAGGTTTTGTAAAGCTGCAATGGACAAAGGTTATTAAGCTCCTGCTGTGTTTAAGTTTCCTACAGGTTAGTTTTAATAAAATGTTTGTTTCTTCAAGAATGGGACCGCATTAATCCCCAGACCTTGAAAACATAAAAGTTGTGGCAAGGTTTCCCAAAGAA
>VWYI01038318.1:0-45877 GCA_013399455.1 Anthoscopus minutus | reverse complement strand
CTTTTGATAAAAATGTCAGAAAATATTTGTATCTGATAATGTAACATTTCAGTAAGAAATCACCCCAGAAGTTTCAAAATTGAATGTATGATTTCTTTTCGTTCCTGTTAATGTTAAAAATTATCTTACACTTCCTTTAAAATATTAGATTTTTCAGCTTTTAATCTCTTATATTTTTTTCTCTTAGTTTTGTGTCCTTTGTTCTATTCAAGTCAGGATCTATTCAGCTCCCCTCTCTTTTAGTTTACTCAACAAATGTACTGATGACATGATCTGCAGCAGAGTTAAGCTTCCACATTCTTCTGACTGCAGAATTACCTTCATGCCTTGGAGGCTTCCTTTAACATGAAAAAAATTATTAGTTATTCATCTTCCAAAATCCTGATATATATTGTTTGAAAGTCCAGTGGTTTGCTCACACTTTTCCAGAACAAAATTGGTACCCAAAGGAAAATGTTGTGCTTAAATGTTTGTTCTAATTAGCCTGACTGCTTATTTTACCCAAATGGAGGGGAAAAGCCTTTGGTTATACAGTGCCTAGATATGAAACTTTTAATCTATTTTTAAATAAATGAATTGGCGCAGAGCTGTTACTATTTTAATTACAAAAAAGAGCAAATGTTCAGATAGTGACTTGAGGAACTGACTAAGTATTAAAAAAAAAAAGAAATAAAAATACATTAACTTTGCTTTCACAATTTACTTATTGCAAACTGGAAACAACAGTCTTAACTGACATTATTACCATGTTTCAAGCCTGTTGTTTTTTTTTTAAAAGATGCACACTTACGGCGATGAATGATTATCCCCCATTTTCTGTTATTAAATTGGTTTCTAAGACAACATGTACATATTCTAAAGCTGTGCACTATTAACAAAAGAGAAAGACTTCTGAGTTTAAAGTGATGTGCAGTAGAGGTATAAAATGTTCATCTTTTCTTTTATAAAAGGAATGTTATCTCCAGCCTGAACACTTAAAATATAAAATAAAAATTCCTCAACCTCAAAAAATATTGACTACTCTAGATTATTGGAAAGTTTTAAATTAAAGTTTAATTTAAATTTAAATTAAAATGAAAGTTTTAAATTAATTTTTCATAATTTCTCATGTGAAATATCTGAACTTTGCCTGTCAGTTTTCAATGAAGACTCTAATTTACTTTACATGTAAAGCTCCTCCTGTATTACTAAGAAGGCGACTGCTGGAAGAGTGTTCTATTTAAGATAATACTTCTGAAAGAAAAGAGACTTCAAGTACCTATACCTTGAAATGTTTCAAGAGTCTAATCTGTGATCAACAAAGTTTGGATAAAATATGTATGAAAATAATAACATCCACAGAAAACTTTTTGGGAACTTTACAAATTACATGCTTCTGGAAACATTTGCTTCATATGCTATCTTCAGCATTTTTTAATTAATAAAATTTTTCATATCTGTTAAAAAGTTAGTGTCCAAAACTCTAAGCTCAAAACCTTTATCATTTAAATAATAAAATGACAAAGTAAATCTAGGTATAATTTTACTGTGTAATCTACACTCTATTCCCCTGTGGTCTGAATGCAGAAGAAGAAAACAGAAGTCCCTCTAAAGTTTTCAAGAAGATAAAGTCTGGACCAGCAATAAATAAAAAGAAAACAAGGGTTTTTGAGACCAAGGCTAATTTCAAGGATATTAGCATGCAATATTTACAACATTTATTGAATAATCAGAGTATAATACAAATGTCTCATACAGCTCTCATACTTGTCTTTTCTATCCTATATTCTGATGCGAATGAAAAGCAGAACAAATAGTATGCGATGCCATTATATAATTAGAGCGCTCAAAAATTAATTTTAGTATAAAAACACGTTATTTTCAACATGGTGAAAAATGCAAGTACAGGAGGAAGATCTCTAGTAACTAATTTAGCAGATCATTTAACTATTTTGTATAAGAGTTTTAAACTATTACTATTGAACTTTACCTCCAAATCTAATGGGAAGATGAGTTTTTGAAAATTTCTGCTATGCAAGAATGAGTGTTTCGATGTATTTGCTAATATATAGGCTGTTTACACAGTTGGAATCCTTGGTTCTCAATACTTTTATTTAGCTATCTGATTTTTTTATCAAATCCCTCCCTCCTTCTCTTCCTCGGTGTTGTACTGTGCCAGTACCAGTTTTGTGACACATTTCCAGAGTTTGTAAAAAAATAAGACTTTTTTATAGGTAGCGATTGTTGACTTTTTTATAGAAGATGAAATATGCTTCAGCATATTTCATCTTCTATAAAAACACATGTAGGGAACTACAGTATAAGTTACATGCAGGCAGATGGCTATAAGTATTATTATGATACTTTCTAAAGGAAATTATTGAGATATTGCAATTTGCATTAAAAATGCCCTGTAGTGTGTAAAATTGAATTCATAGGTATTCAAGAGAATGCTAGATAGTATCATCTCCTTCCAGTCACATGAGATTCTCTTAGTGGTACAAATACAATAATTTAATTTTGATAAATATAGGCCAGATCTTCTTGGCAGGAATTCACAATGAGAAAGTATAGATTTTGAGAACAATTCAATTATAATCCTCCTTTCCACTGAAAATTAGTTTATCTGGTTTTGGTTTTTAGCTCCAGAGTCCGTGTGGACTATTTTTATCAACATAAAATGTGCCTTGAATATCATGTTTATCCAAACATTTACTCCCCAATATAACATAGTTGTTTTGAAAAACTCTTGACATGTAAAATACCTATAGTTCAAACAACTGCCAGTGCCTCACATTTTAGGTGAATTTTTCAGGTTATCAGACACTGTAAAAGTGTCTAAGAAAAATGATTGCAGAATATACCATTCCTAGTATAAAGAAATATTAGTTACTTCGCAGTGAAGCTGAAGAAAATGTAAGTGACCCTGGTGAGAAATAAACAACACACACCATTACAGGCTGAGGCAAAACTGTGCAAAGCAGCTTTGCAGAGAAGATGTGGAAGAGAAATTAATCATGAGCCAGCAGTGTATCCTTGTGGCAAAGGTGGCCTACAGTGTCATGGAATGCATTAAGCAGAGAGATGCCAGCAACACTTGTGAGACACCCCTGGAGTGCTGTGTCCATGTGTGAGTTTCTGGTACGAAAGAGATGTGGAATGAGTTCAGTGAGGGACCACAAAACTGAGGAAAGGATTGGATTATTTTTCATAGAAAGAAAAGCTGAGAGTGTTGAGAGAGCTGAGATTTGGAGAAGATAGGGCAGGTCTCCAGACTATTCTAGTATTTTTTTATTTGATAGATATTAGTTAATATGATTTCTCTTAAGCAGTATAAATGGATCCTTTGTCTTTTCAAAGTAGATGGTTTTCTGTAACTGTGCTTTTTACGAAAACCTCTGCGCATACATGCACAAAATTTTGGAAATTGAATCAGGACATTTTTGATTGCAGCAATGTTGCTCCTTTCTAACTACCTTAATACAAAAAAAAAAAGTTGGTTTGATTGGATATTCTTTAAAGGACAGCTAGGGCTCTGAAATTAATGTTGCAGCAGCAACAAAACCAATAGGTTTTCCATGGAGATGAGTGCAGGCAGAGGAGAAAATCTTGGCAAGGATCATAGTCAAATAGTGCTGCTGTCAGGGATTGCCCCTGAAAGTAATTTTTTTTCTCATTTCCAGTTGTTTTTTTGTCAGTTGCTGGCAAATATCTGTGCCAGGAAGAACACTGTGAGAGAAAATGAAGTACTCTGACAAAATTAGAGATGGAGAAGTGCCAACATATGTCTGCTTATTGAGGATTGAGGGAACTACTGTGCTGGCACATAACAACATAGCATTACACTGAACACATTTAAAAAGAGAAAAAGTCAAGATAGAAAAAAGTATTCTAAAGGCAGTCCGCCAATTCTTTTAATATGATTTAATTTGCTAATTGAGAAAAATGCTGGTGCAATTTACTCAGCTTGCACATGCTACTGTGTCTTACCATCCCTGCAGAAAAAGGACTCTCTATTTGAACCATATGAGTGCAATTAACCTGAAAAAAATTATTTCTCATTTTGATACAAAGTTTCAATACCTAACGATCAACATTCAAGATGTGTTACTTATGTAGCTACATTTTATAGCATTTTTGCCCAAGGTTATTTCCTGTCATTTTGGCTTCCAATTTACTAGGTGACATCTCGACATTTTGAAATCAGTGAGGAATGAATATATCATATGCTTCCAAGTTCAGCAAAGAAAACTCCTTGTATTCACATATGCTGGGAACAACTGGCTGCAGAGCATTTCTTCAGGAAAAAGTAGGACCCAGGTGTTCTGGCTGAGAATGAGTTTAATGTGAGGCAGCAGTGCACCCTTGCTGTGATGGAAGGTTACCATGTTTTGGACTGCAATTGGTGACAATTTGCAACAGAGAAAATTCCAGGTAGTAATGAAGAAAAAAGTCTTCATCCTGAAAATTACTCAGCCCTGGAATGGGTACCACAGAGAGGCTGTGGTATGTTTATCCTTAGTGATTTCCAAAACTTGACTCCAAAAAGCTCTGAGCAACCTGCTTTAACAAGAAGATTAGGGTTGGCCTGGAGAGAAGGTTGCATTAGAAGATTTCTTGCATAAACACCTGTATTTTTCCATGGTTGCATATGAAATCTTACACTACAGATAATTTTATAATCTTTCTCCAATGTGGAAATCTACTGCCATGTTTTATTCAATTCTAAGATTAATTTTCTTACTAATTATTTTGATAATATCAGCCTGTTTTTTTAAATACTGTTCTGTTGTAACTTTATTTGCTGATTCAAATGTTCTTTTTTCCTTACTGAATATAATCAGAAAGTTTGAATCATAGAATTAAAGAATAAGGCATTTCGTAATAAGGCATTTTCCACTATCTTTTTCACCAGGTCCCTTGTCCCACTGAGCTCTTAAACTTCTTTCTCATCAAGATTCCCTAAAGAAATCTGTCACGTCACCCTTCACCTTCATTAGGCAATGTCTTTGTATCCCTTCCAAGTAGCAAGTCCCTACTTCCAAGGACTATATATTTCCTTTTGGTGTCTTAGTTCTGTCAAGGGGTCCATGTTATCCATGCACAGCTTCTGCCTTACCTGCTTGATATTTTGTCCATTGGAATGGACCATTCTTGTTATCTAGAAAGCTACACTTAAAGGGCAACAAATAAATAATCTAGACCCAGGTTATAAACCATTATTTTCTTTCTTTTTTTTTAATGCAGTGACTGCCCACATTTTTTAAAATTTGTTGAGCATTTAAATTAATATTTCACCAATTTAAAGGTTTCATTTGATTATGTTATTTATTAATTAATCTAATTTTTCTTGGAGACTTTAGAATCTTCAGCTAAGTACTTTCAATACAGATAAATTAATGCATTTGTAAGCCTCGTGCACTAAATCTTAATAAAGCAGAAGGCATTATTGCCTCCAGAATCATAAGTAAATAGAAAATAATTCATGGAGATACCTCACAAATTTATCTGCCCCAGCTTACTGCCTCTAAACATAGAAAATGAAACTGGTAGATGTTTATCTTACTTGTATTTAATAGTATTAAGTCACTCATATTCCAGTGCTTCCCCTACCCTACAGCTCATTTCATTTTACTTAAATTTTTAATAAAATTGAGTCATTCATATTACAGCGCTTCCCCTGCCATACAGCTCATTTTTCTTAAGTTTTAGCACATTTATTTTTGTTCTATACCTCATAGACATGGAGAACATTCATTTTTGTGACAACCTTTAGCATACAGCATTGTTATTGCCTATCTTCAAGTTTGCTCCTTTCTAAATAAATGAAACTCAATTCAGTCTTTTTTTCTGGAGATGTTTTTGACTTTTGTTTTTCTGGATTGATTCTCACTGTTACTACTCTCTTCTTCTTCATTTACTACCTAAAGAAGGAGCTATTATCCTCAGTTACTGGGACTAGAATTAATGAGTGTTTTGTTCCTGATAAATATCATTAAAAACTGACTGTGATGGGAGAGGCCAGGTAGGGAACTGGTATTTCAGTTAAAATAGAAGTGATTGTTCAGTGCTAGTCAGCAAGTCCACTTAGATAAAAGTGTCAGGGAACATGCTCAAATCTCAATGTCTCCCAGTGAGTTTAACAATGATTCTTGTAGAGAAAAAAATAGTTAGATGAGCGAGCATGATATTCTGTCTAGTGGAATACTAATACTGGATGACATATTATGGAACCATTAAAAAAAATAAGGGGGGTGGGTCTCATTATTGCATTCAGTATGGTGTTTTCTCCCTATATGGGAAAAAGTTTCAGAGTTGCATACAGCTTCTTGGAAAGGCTTTATTTGGACTCAAACAAATAATTCTGCTGTTCTGGTAAATAAACTTAGGACATGAGTGCAAGGAAGAGCTGCTGAAATAATAAAAGTACTGGTCATCTTACATTGCAATATTAGAGAATCTCTGAAAAGAATTCTAGTAATTGTAAACTCTGGGAAAGGTAAAAATAACTTCTGAATTAGAGGGTGCTAGTGATACAGTTATAAGTAACAAATGAGGATATATTGATCATTAATATATTGATGATCAAAGAAAATTCATAGCCATTTGAGCAGAATGAGTCTGGAGCGGAATTTTGTAAAGGAAGAATAATTAAGACTAACAAACACTTTTACTTCTAATATTGAGATCAATAAATATATGGAAATAGGGGAAGATTTGGTGTCTCAGTATCAGGGACTATGCTCAGTGATGCACACAGTCACACTTATTTTGTGCAGGAGCTGTTCCATGACTGCCTCCCTGCATTTATCTTCATAGGATAAGAGAAGAGGTGAACATTGTCAGGCTTATATTTCTGACACCTCATTAATTCTTTGTGTGTGTAGGAACAGCAAATGAAAGGTGTACAGGACTGTATTCCTGTGCCAGGGAATGGTTCTGATCACACTATATGTAGTAGTTTAAACATACCCCATATTTCTTAATTTCTGATATATAATTATTTAACAAAGGCTAGTGTTCTCATGCTACTTATACATATAACAGCAGTAATGTGATATTATTTGGGAAGGAAAGAATGTGTGTTTGAACATCTAGGGAAGAGAGGTAACTTAGGACTGCTTAGCATGCTGAGGAGGAGATAAGTATCCATCTGATCCATGGTCCAGCCAATGTGCCATGAACCTGTTCTAAGACCAGCTAAGGACTGCAACCAGGAGAGAATTTCACACCCTAAAGACAAAATGTGAAACATTACATTACTGAATTTTATTGAGAGCTTATAAAATCTTGGAGCTTGATACATTTACTGACATTTAACATTATTTATTCTATAGGCTTTTGCATCTGTAATCATGTTTTAACTAGGGAACAGTAGTCAGTAGCACTGATTTTATCGTGCAATTTTCTTCCCCCTTGTTGCCCTACAACAAAGACTCTAAGGAACTTGTGTAGAATGGATTCTCTTACATTCATCTGTATTTGTTGCCAGTATTTTTTTGTTTTATATTAAATGTACCCAGATTTTTATCATGTGAGGTTGGTTGTCTCTGTTTTTAAAGTTAACTTTAGGAATTTTAATGCTCAGTGCCATGTTACATGCATCCCAATTTATATGATTTATGCAAACAAATTTAGGATTTATTTATATTTTATTATTCATTCTACCTCTGAAGTATATCTATATGCTCATACTATTCTCTTAGTTATATTGTTATGCACAACAGCATTAATCATTCATATGCTTTTAGGTGTACCAGGAGCTATCTCATCAAGCTAATAATTAGACATTAGGGATAAGTTCCTGTCTCCATGGCCTGAAGCTCCAGCTTTTTATTTAAAATTATACCAGAAACAGTTTACAGGCATCTGCTCCTTTTGAAAGAGAGAAGAATTGCTATAATGTACATATTGGAGAAAAATCTAGAGTACAAAGTGATTTCTCTCACTCACTGCAGCTTTTGGCAGTTGAAGATGCTGTAAATGAAAGGAAAGAGAGATAGGGAGTATTTATGCTGAAATAAGAAACTGATGTAAGTAGAAAAACATATTTGATTGGCATGCTGCACAGCATGTATAGGCATGAGTACAATACCTTGAGTTCACATGAAAAGAAAAAAGGTATTACTTTTTGCTTGCAAGGACTCCTGGAGCAAGACAAGTAATAACTTAAATATCTACCATAAATAAAATGGTATTTTAATATGCAAGTATCAAACAATGAAAATCTAGTGTTTCTTCAGTTAAAATAAATTATGTAGAACTTATTCTTTATTTTTTATTTTTGTCATGTTATTGTCTTGTGTCATATAACAATTATTTCATTATTAGATTATTTGATTCTTTGTTTCTTAATTTAATTTAAAAACACACATATCACAGTAATCTATATGGTCATAGACCATGTTCTCAATTTTTTGTGTAATTGTACAAATACATGTAAGCACAAAAAATAAGCTTATACATATAGTTTTACATGCATTTCATACATGCACATATGTTAGTAAGCCATAGCAGTCAGGTTAAGTCACAGGTGACTGGAAAAAGTGGAAATTTTGTAGTTATCTTTAAAAAGGCAGAAAGGAGGACTCTGGGAATTACAAGCTTGTCCACCTTACCTCTGTGCTTGGAACTGAGAGATCATGGAACAGTTCCTCCTAGTAGCCATGCTAAAGTACACAGAGAACAGGGAGGTATTCAAGGCAACCAGCATGCTTGGCTTCACCGAGGGCAAGTTCCTGCCTGCACAACCCAGCAGCCCTCTATGTTAAACTGACTTCAACATTGGGAAGGGGAAGGGCTACAGATGTAATTTATCTTCTTTAAAGACAAGTGTAAAGACTTCTGTAAACCCTTTGACATGGCCCCCAACAACATCCTTTTCTCCAAATTAGAGAGAGATGGAATTGATAAGTGGACTGTCAGGTGGATAACAAAGCAGACATCAGTGGAAAGTGATGTCCCTCAAGGGCCTATATTGGGACCAATGTTTTTTTAATAACTTCATTAAAGACAGAAACAAAGGAATCAAGAGAATCCTCAGCAAATTTTCAGATGACACTAAGTTGAGTGGTGTAGTTGACACATCTGAAGGATTAGATTCCATCCAGAGGGCCCTGGACAAGCTCCATAAGTGGGCCCATAAGAATGTCATGCAGTTTAACTAAACCAAGTGTAAGGTGCTGCACCTGAGTCCAGTCCTTATATCAACATAGACAAGAGGATCAACAGATCCAGAGCAGCCCTGCAGAGAAGGACTCAAAGAAGCTCCTGGCTGAGAGGCTGGACATGACCCAGCCATGGGCACTCCCAGCCCAGAGAGCCAAACGTGTCCTGGGCTGCATCCAGAGCAGCGTGGGCAGCAGGGGAGGGAGGGGATCCTGCCCCTCTGCTCTGCTCTGCTGAGACTCCACCTGGAACTCTGCATCCAGTGCAGGAGACATGGACCTGTTGGAGCAAGTCCAGAAGAGGAACACCAAGAAGATTAGAGGAATGGAACACTTCTTCTATGAGGAAAGGCTAAGGGAATTTGGATTATTCAGGCTGGAGAAGAGAATGCTCTGGGGTGACCTTATTGAAACCTTCCAATACCTAAAGAAGTCCTACAACAAAGCTGAAGAAGGACTTTTTTCAAAAGCATATAGTGACAGGACAAGGGTAATTGGATTCAAACTAAAAGGGAGCAGATTTAGATAAGATATTAGGAAAAAAAATATTTACTGTGAGGATGGTGAGACACTGGAACACATTGGTCAGAGGAGTTGGGGATGACCCATCCATAAAAGTGTTTAAGGCCAGTTTGGATGGATCTTGGAGAAACCTGGTCTAGTGAAAGGTTCTTAGCAAGTGGCTTGGAAGTGGATAATAATTAAGGTCCCTTTCAACCCAGGCCATTCTATGATTCTAAGATTCAATAATTTTCTCTGTGTGTCTTAGATGAGAATACAGCTGTGAGCAGTATCTAGTGCACAGATGTCTTCCACTATTTATAGTAATGATTAAAAGAATCTTAATCTTTATATCTGTCTGACGATGCTTGTGAGCAAAGTGGAAATACATCTAGTATGCTGAAGTCCAGAAGTTCTCAAGTCTTACATAAAATCAAAGTATTTCACATGATCTCTCCTATTTTTTGGTATAGGGGTGCAGCTACGTACATCAAGACACACCAAATTTGTGGCACAAATTTCACTTCTGAGGATTTGCACTAAGTACTTATCTGATTTTTCCCAATAATCATTCACAACAGTTAACACAAATGTAAAACTTAATTATTAGACGGGATCGCTTACAGTTTTGCATTAACCTGTTGTAGAAGCAATACTGAGAATCCATAGCAATTAAACACATAATTGGATCAAGGTCTCAAGTCTGTGTGTGTGGTTTGGGGCAACCCTTGCTTTCTGCTGAGACAAGGCCCCATGAGACACTCATGTGCTGGACCCTGCCAGCCCCCCTGGAGTTCCTATCTCACACACGTTGTTACCCTAATTGGTAGTGAGTTGGTAGCTATATGTGTGTTTTTCTGTTTTTTCTGTCTTTTCTCCCTCTTTCTTTCTTCTCTTTCTAATCCTCTTTCACAGAACATTTTTGTGTAACTCAACGTCTCATAGGTTTAAAGTTTTCTAGGTGAAATGGGCTAAGTTTATGCTAAATTAATGCAAAAGTAATGGTAAGTAATGCTATAATAAGTGCTTTATATTGAACTTGGTGTTGTGTTTACTCCTTTGCTGAAGTTCCTAAATTTTCTATAGTTTTACCAGTAAACTTCTGTGTGATTTTTACCTGTTACTTCTGGTTGGGGTTTCTTCTTGTGCCAACTAGAGTAAAGGAACCTCAGTTGAACTCCTGAATTTAAGTATTCCAGAGTGGTACAAATACTCATCTTGATTGTCGTGGCAAACATACATACCACTACCAAGGTCTGAATTCTCAGATAAAATGTATTACATGATCTGATAATTTTAGCAAATTTTCTCAAGTGAGGAAAATTACTGGGGCAAAAAAAAGGGGTGTCTTTTTCTCACTATTTGGTCTTTTTATTGTGCTTTTGTCTTTCTGTACAAAGACTGGATTAATCTCGGGCATCTACAATTTTTCATGACATTTGGAACAGTTGGCAAATACATTGCTAATTTTCCATCTATTAATTTGTGGAATGTACTTACAGAAGCAGTCAAAAGATAGATCCATTACTAAACAAACTCTATAAGAACACTGGGGCCTAGGGCACTGCCTTTTGCATATCTTTAGAATATAGCCTACCTATGATAATATACTATGTTAATATTAGAAGCTCTTCCACTCAATACCCAAATTTAAATTTTCTTTATTGGATCATTTATAAATAGTGTATATACACTCTGTATGTCTCTTCAGTCCACAGGTCCTTTTTCAGTGGGTATACAGATCTCTGACTTCTTTTAGAGCTCCTTCAGGCTCCTGTTAGCCTATGTCTTTAGCCTGTATTATGTTTCTAACATAAAAAATTTAGAATATTCTGTTATGTGAGTGAGAAATACGTGTCCTTCTCCTTACCAAAAGAGCTAGCAAACCTCTTTCTCACCTCCACAAACTTTACTCTCTCCAAAACTTTTGTTGTTTGCTTGCTAGAGATACTTCTTCATCCAGTATGATACCCACAAGAACACACAGTCACTCAAATCCAGCATATTAATCTTGCATTGACCTATATCAACTCAAGGACATTTTCACAGAAAAAGGTGGCATAGTTTGCTTCACTAAATTCAGATTTTATGAATGGATATGCTTACAAAAATGTGTATAAGGGACTTTGCGGTCTATTATGCTATTCAGGAAACAATTGGCATCTTCATTTCTTGTTTTCTAAGGAGAAGGATGATTTTGTCAAAAATAGCAAGACTCCCTACTCTCCAATAGTTTTCCTGGAAGTTCCTTCATACACAGCCAATTTAAAACCCCTAATTTTTCTCTGATTTTGACACTTTTCAGTGCCTATGGACTATAGCTCTATGCTGAGTTTGAAGACGTTTTATGGAGAAAACAATCTTTGCATCATTCCTTTAGATCAAATTCTGAACTGCAAAACCATGAAGCTAACTACACTTATACTGTATCATTTTTCTTCACAATAATTGATTGTTAGCAGGTGAGTTTGAGCTCAGATATCTATAAATCTGAAGAGAGAAAATTCAGGATTATATTTCTTTTTTTAATGATTACCCCATATTAATGAGCATGATGTTTGTATAAATATTTTGAGTGGCAAAGGTATATAATATTTACTGTAAGATATGCATACTCTTACAGGAAAATCAATATAGTCACCAAGAGATTTTTTTCATCTGATATGAAAATCACAATGATAATATTTTATTTAGAAATGCACTGTCTTGTAAACAAAACTACATAGTGTTTTTAAATATAATAGGTTGACCCTCAATTTATTATAAAATAATATTGCATTTGATTTTCCTACAGCTAAAAGTTAACACTATTTAAAACATTTATTGGTCATGCAATTCCAAATTGTATTTACAATCTGGTAAGATACCACCTAATGTAAATTGAGTAAATGGGTGTGATTTCTTCTTATGCTTATATTTATTTAGTGCAAAATGCCTTTCTCTTCCTTTATTTTGAGCAGCTGAATCCCAAAATTAGGATGTTTTGAAAGAAAAGGAGCAATAAACTGTGAAAAAAAGACTTAAAATGTTAAATTTTTGCAAACTTTTTATTCTCTGTGGAATATGCAATAAAATTTTGAAACACATTATAATATTTTACACTCACTTTAAAGCACTTACATCTGGAAAATACTGACGTGATTTATAGGTCAAGTGCAGATTATTTAGGCCATTTGAGGTCTGGTGATAAAATGTCAGAGTTCTTTTCACAGTCTCTACTCCCAACTCCTTTTAATAACTACAAAGAGACCTAAATAATTCAGTTTTATTTCCTCTAATGTGCAGAAAACTACCAATTTAATTTCAAGTTTTATGGAGTGATGGATAGTTCCAACAAACCAAAAATATCAGTATTTACTGACCTCTAAATGTGTCACAGTTTATGTTCTCAGGCTTGAGTGGGAGAGTCCTGAATGCAAATGAAAAAGGACAGAATATAAAACATGCTAACAAGAGGACAAGTTATGAGCAGGGTTAATATCAGAGATTCTCAGCTCACTTCTGATAGGCATGCATGTCTCTCTTATCTCATCTGTCCAAAACAGATGTGTGTTCTTGGATAGCACATGTGGAATAAAAGAAAAAAATGCACAGAAGATGATTATTAATATTGTTGTAATGTATTATAAAATTTGGGAATTTGTAATATACTGTTCTCTCATAATTTTATGTAGAAGTTGTAGTCTTTTTACTTTTTTGTTTTTTCAGTGCCAGCTATATAGAACTGCAACAGTTTTCCAGGTCAAGAAACTTTTCATCTCTCTACCAACATTCTTTCATGGATCTCCACAGTTTGATATCCTTGCAGTTATTCAACTTCAAGTAGGATTTTCTTTCCTTCACCAAGTGATGTCGAGTGGCACAGTCATTATTCCCCAAGGTCAGAGTTTGCATTTTACAGACTTTATACACTTTGCCTTGTGCTTTGAATTTTTCCTTGTTTGTCTTTTCTGAAGTGACATGTATATCTTCCCTTAAAATTCTGTCTAATATTAACTCTGTGCAATACACTTCACTAATCTATTCTCTATGACAGCAGTGTGAAACAGTTAATATGGACATGGAAATTTTTAGTTTAAAAAAATATCTTTCTGTAAATTTCAGTGTCTCTGTTTTAATAACCATAGAGCTTCTTGCTTAATTTTCTAATTCTAGGAAGTGTAAATACTTATACATACATAAATAAGTATATGAAATATTAACATATCGGTGACAAGAAAAATGCAATAATGCTCAGAGTAAGCAAATGTCTTATAACAAACATTTTTTAAAAAGTATACAAGTTGTTTTATATAATCTTACTTTATATAGAAATTCTTGAACTCTAATACTCATAAAAAAAATCAAAATTCTAAGGTTAATTCTGGAAACCTAAAATACATTATGAGTATTATTTATACAAGACCATGAAAATGTTTTGACAGTGAAATAATGGGAAAATCAGCTTTTCAGAAGCACATTAAAATTACAGACATTTAAACTTACGCTGTTTATGACTTCCAAGAAATGAAATCTTGTTATTTACCTTTATTTTTTTGTTTCATTGCTTGTTTTTTTTAGTGTTACACTTTTTGCAGTTAGACTAGATTATCATTTATATGTAATTTCTTTACTCACAAAACATGGGTGCAGCTAGATGAGGCATTTATATTAAGGCATTGAAATGCAATATCCAAATTAGCCCAAGTACTCTGGGCTTCTTCTATTGTCAGTGCAAAGAAATGCACTCTTCCAAATACTCATTTTGATCTTGCAAGGACTGTATCATCCTTGAATCTGTGGACTTTTGAAAATCTTTTCAAAGATAGTGCATCCATGTATTTTTGTGGCAAAAACATTTTATCCACAGAATACAAACATTTTGTCAGTTAAGTTTCATGCACTAAAAATTCATTAAGGAATAGTTTTGGCAAAATGTTTAACTATATGTTGTAGAGGAAGAAAAAAGGCACTCCAGGGATATTCTTGGGTCATCTGTCTTGGTCCCTACTGGGATGCATGCAATTTTCCAATCTGAGTGAATTTGAGAGGCTAATAACAGTAAATGAGTGCGTGTCTGGAAGGAAGAGAAGAGCAATTGTACAGTAAAAAAGTGGTTTGTTTGTTTTATTTTGTTTTGTTTCGTTTTTTGTTTTGTTGTGTTTTGTTTTGTTTTGTTTTGTGGCTAGAGAATAATTTACCATTTTTTTGCATTCTGAAGCAGCACCAGTTTTTGTGGTCTTAACTTTTTTATGAGTTAGCTGGCAGTTACACGTCTGGAGGCTCATTTCTTTGCTATTGCTAACATGTGAACAAAAATAAGTGAGAAGGTGTTAGAAAACAACCAAAAATATGCTGCATGCTCATTCTTTAACAACAGAAAAGGAAACTCAGAATCAGAGTATTCAGAGGGTAGAGTCTGATCCTTTTGCTTTGAGAGATGAATGGCTATATTCTTCACTCCAGAATAGTTTGCAGAAGTTTGGTCTTTTCCAGGCACAAAACCATTTTGAACTTGAATTTCTGCAGCTGTGATCTAAATCTGTAAGTGAATCTTTGCTGAAATCCAGTGAAAGTGATTCAATTTAGGTGGACATTTTAATCCCAAGAAAGTCGAGGACTTTTGTTCACCTGTAAAACATTAGTTGGCTCTGGCACAACTCTTATGCTTTTATCTCCACATTGCAGCAGTAAAGTGGATTTCTGTGCATGCAGGTTTTGGTCCAGCACTAGTGTAAGGCCATGGAAAAGGAGACTGCACCAGAGCCACAAAACTTGGAAATGCTCCAGATTTTACCAGCCTGAGGTGTATGGTTGGGTGCAGCTGTCTATTTTTACTTTCTAGCTGCATGAGGAAAGAAGAAATGAAATACAAATCGAAGAAAAAGACAAACAAAGAGCAGGAATTAACATAAATATATTGTGTAAAAGACAAAAGCATATATCACACTAGAGAAATGAAACCATTGAAATACTTCCCACAATAATTTCAATTTTATTTTGACTGACTATGCACTCTTTCAAACTGTCATGAGGTGTCAATTGCAAAAGAAAAGGGAAATGAGATCTGTGCTACTGCCAATTGAAAAGGACAAATATACAGCACAAAATGGACTGTTGATGAGAGTTTCAGAACTCCTGTTCTTCTCCCTTAACTGCTGAAACCATTGGTTCCAGAGATCTTTGTCTTTTGTATTGGTTTGTGTACTTTATGAACCATCAATCCTTACGGTTTCAGCAAAACTGCATTAGTTTAGGTTCAGCCATTCAATTTTATTCTTCATATTTTGTCACTATGAAACCACAAAGATTTAATGGAACTCCTATGCCATTGTTTAAGACCCAGGAAAGAAAGGCAGCCTTTGTTTATTAGGGATGCGGATGAAGTATTTCATATTTCAGATGGTCATATACAATGTCAATAAACCTGCAGTTTCACATACCTCTTCCTAGTCAAGTGGGCAGTGGTTTCTAGGGAGTTTAGCTGTCCTATATACTGAAATAATAAACTCAGTCAGAAAAAGAATATAAAATTCATAAGCAATATTAGACAAAGAATAGTCTAGGAAATGGAGTTTCACCTATAAATTTCTTGACTGTAAGTGGTGAAACAGCAGAAATCATAAATAATACAGGATTTTATGTTTTGCATTGTATGAGTTTTATTGAGTTCAAATGGAACATAATAAGGAAACAGCAAAGCTCTCCCTGGATACTTGATAAGTTGTGAGTTGAATTTTCCTCATTGATGCCAAGTGAGCTTTTTTTCCCACTCCAATATTCATATAAACAGCAGGGATGCATTTAATTTCAAAAAAGCTATATATAACAGCTAATTATAAATGACAAGAATTGATTGATTTATACCTGATCTAGCATAAATTCTGTTTTAAAGGATAACCCTCTGTGTTCCAAATACCAGGTTTTGAGAAACCCTTTTTAACTTGAAATCCCTTGTATGTTTTTTTTTAAATTTATGTGATAGGTCCTGAAAAGCACATTGGATAGAAACTGAGATTATACAGAAAGGCAATTAATAAAGTATTTAGTAGAAAATAGGATGAATTGCAGTGAAGAGGAACAGAGCTTATTTAGACAAGTTCATTGACCTGCTCCAATTCCTTCCATACCCCTTTCTGTCTATTCTTTCTTTGTTCCTACTTGGTAGCTTTGCCCTGCTCATTCCCCCATCAGCTTTCCCCAAAGTCCTTCTGTAATAACCTGGACCCCAGGGTTTATATCTTAATCACCTGCAAGTTCCTGGTCTGCCTGCATTTTCTTGGTAGCCTATCAGTTCATGTGCCTGACCAAGTTTGTTTCTAGGTATTGTCTCGTTTAGTTTCTCTCTTAGCTCTGTGTCTCTGTGTATTTTGCATATTCCTTTCCCATTCTTGTCATTCCATTTTGGCAAAGTCCTTGATTGCATAATCTTAAACAAATAAATGTTCTCTCATTCTACATGTCCTCACCAATTACTGATTGACTAGCATAGGTTCTTCTTATTACTTCCTTTAGCACTTGTTGATCATGTTTGTGTCTTGGTTTGTTTGGTTTTGATGTCTCTCTTTTCTCCTCTTCCCCTTTCACATTAAAGAGGTCCTTGACCAGATACAGTAGGAAAGGAGAAAGCAGACACTTTCCAGATACTCTTACAATTAGTCTCAAAAATTTTTTTCAATTGGCACAATGTCATCCCTTTAGCAGAACAGTGGTCACATTTATAAGCATTTATAAGAAGAATCACAGAATGGCTGATGTTGAAATGCACTTCTGGAGATAATCTATTCCTACTCCCTGCTGAAAAAGGTTTAAATAGGGCAGACTGAGCAGTTTTCCCAGGCAACATGATCCAGTGCCCAGCTACCCTCAAGCTGTGTTTTTTCCACCTGTCCTGATATTTAAATGGAATTTCCTGCTTTTCTGTATTTTTTCTTGCTCTCTTACTGGGCATGTCTCAGTCTCCTTTGTCTTCTTTAACACCATGTCATCAGGTAATTATACACATTCATAAGATCCCTGTGATTTTCTCCATATTAAACACTTCTAGCACCCTCAGCCTCTGTCACAGATGCTCCAGTCTTTTAAAAACCTTTGTGGCCCATAATGGTATCGTACTGTTACTTCATTAAAATAGTGATATTCTATGTCCAAATAATGAAATTTTTTACACCATAAGAGCAAGGATAGACTAAAGCAAAGGGGTAAGATGTTGAAACTTCAAAAAAGTAAAAGTTTGAGAAGTTTTCAGTTTAACCTGCAAGTGAGTAAACATACTGAGAAAAGTACTGGTGCTGAAATCCCACAGTTGGGTCTCACCCTGGTTGAAAAAAGGAATCAGAATTCTCCAGAGATCAGTCTGAAAACCTCCCCCAGGGGAGATTGGTTAGGGGTCACAGCAGCTGTAGCTGCCTCTGGGGGTCCTGGCAAGGACCAACTGGACTCACTACACATGCAAAGGTTAATATCGGGCTTTTTAAGACTTCTGAGAAATTGCATTGTGATGCTCAAAAAAATGGTCATTTTTACAGGCTTTTTATATTATCTGGGATTGCATTGCAGTCCAATGTGGGGCCTGCCAAATTTTACATAGCATATTGTCCACATGGCCAAACATACAGACCAAGAATAGATCAGTAGAGAATCCAGGACTGTCGGTGAGGTCTGCTGGTATCTCAGATAAAACAGGGCTGGAAGCTGTAACTGTCAAATTCTAGAGTATCTAGCTCAGAATTTATTTCTGCCAGTATGGCTAAGAGAGTCAGTAGACTTTATCATAAATAGTCATTCCAACATTAAAATAATGCTGAAAATCATGTCTCATGCTTCCTTTTAGAGCTAGTGGTGACACCATTTTAAGCATCCACTTTCAGATTCTCTAAAAATTTAGCAGGCAAATATAAACACATTGTTAATAACTAAATTTCTTGGATAGGGGAAAAAAATGCATAAATATAAGCCCAGTCATCACACACGACCATTATGTTTATTTATGTAGTCATTCAGAAATATACATTTTTCTTTGGTTTGATTGAGAAATTACTTTCCACCAACTTTAACAAAGCAGGACACAATTATCTCTGGAAAGCATGCAGACATAAATTGAGTAAATAATTTCTTATTAGTTGAAGGATTCAAAAAATTAGTAAAATTAATTATATGTAATATTCAAAAAACCAGACACATCTAACAGAATTGATAAAAAAATAGGTATTACCCTTTCTTCCACCCACAATTTAAACTACTCTAGCTGAGAAAATAGGCTTCAAAATGAGTGTGTTTTTAAGAAAATGAAATGTCTATGAAAATGTCAAAATTAAGCACTTATTTTTTTAAGTACTTTCAAGTATTTCTGCAATATACTTTTTCCCCCCACAATTAGCATTGTCTGATTGACACTTTTGATAATCTGTGGGGGAGATGTGTGTGATTTGTTTGTTTGTTTTATTGTTTTGAATTGTTTTTTCTTTCCATGGAAAATAGTCTTTGGAGAAAGTTCTTGCTTTTTATCTCTTCTGTTTAGGGGTGTTATGTGTTAGATATGTTGAAGCACAATGTAATTATCAATCTATTTCTGACCTTTACACTCATTCCCTTTTCTGTAATGTGTATTCATAAGCAATACCACTCTAGCTCCTTTGGCTAGCTAGTTAATGTTATTTTTCTTAATTAGAAGCTGGTAAAATATCTTCCTTCTCTTCAAATGGGCATTATGTAAAATATAAACTCTACACCTGCGCTCCTTTGTGTACATATAAAAACTTTACAATGTCTAAATCTTTGTAGGCCTCAAGGTAAATATGTTTATTTTTTTGATAAAGGAATGGTAAGTTTAAATTTTGAAACAGACTAGGGAAATTTTTGCAAATCAAGTTTAGAGGTACTGTCAGCTTTAAAGTATTATTTATATCATTTATAAAGTATCATGATTTATCAGAATACTTTCAACTGAAATACAGATTTATATAGAAGAAAATTTTAATGTATGTTTTCTCCCTGAAGTATGCATTGTTTAAATTGTACTATTTAGGCAATCTGGATTTGAAACTGAGGGAAATGAATGGCATTTTCAACAGTCCAAAGGATTTGATGTAACATCTTTTCTCAAATGCAGTTGTTCCTCAGAGAAGTTGACCATGTTTTAACTTATGGGTTTGCTTTTGACAGACCTCTAAAGGAATTGGGAAGAACACCAGAGTCACACAATAAGAGCATGTATTCACAAACAGGAACAGATCTATGTTAGCTCTGCCTACTATTAAATCTTGTGAAAAATCAACCAATTTAAGCACACATAAAACTGCATTAAACTACACCTCTTACAAAAAATCGTGCACCTATGGTTTATTTTTCCTATTCCTTGAAGTTGTTTAAACTCAGGATTCAGTACTAGAAAGTTTTACTTTGTATATCATTAAACAAGACATATTTGTTAGGCTGACAATGACAATAATGGTAGTGTACAAATATTTGTTGATAAATTTACAGTCTTGTGTCATGGACAAAAGATATTTCTGTTTTATGAGTATTTTCTCAGATTTCTCAGAACTGTTAAGTGTTATTCTTTTTATAGCCTGCCTTTCTCATTTTCATTTCAGATTTTGCTGAACTTTCCCCCAGAAGATAGTTATTTTATCATAAAATTCAATGGTAAATTCCAAGTGTGGAGCAGTGACAGGTTTAAGGATGTTTTGCTACCAAATGTGTCCTCAGAAGACTTAAGAAAGCTTTGAGTGTTTATGGCTTTATAGTGTAAGTGAAACTGGAAACTCCTCTTGTAAGTCAAACCAAAATTAGATCAGTTTTAAGAATGCCAGCCTGGAACAGAAAACAAATGGAACAATCTTGAAATCAAAGAAAAAAGCCTCTAATAATTAAATGTTTTTGTTGTTACTATCAAATGTTGCTTAATTGAAGTTAGCTGTTTTCTTTTTTGAACATTTAATTACCTGGTACGGCCAGCAAGAGTTCTGAGAATGAGGTAGAAAAGGAGACTATTCATTCTGAAACAAACAGCTTTCAGGAGAAAAGAATTGCTGTTGAAATTATTTTTTGTCTCAAGTATTATTGTTGCCTGGTGGGAGCATTCTAAAGTGATATGAAATTCTCTATTTATGTGAAGACAGGTTTTCTATATAATTGCAAAAAAATAAAAAATCCATCTTTGAATGGAATACATTTAATGAAATACATTTAATTTGAAAACAGATGAAAGATGCAAAACATGAATCCTACAAAAAAATAGGAGTACCACAAAAAAGGCTTCCTGAAACTCAGATTTTATTCCCTCTTTTAGTTGATCAGACTTTTAAAATAAAACACAAACTGATTCTAAAAATTTTGTTTCTAGAAGAAAAAACTTTGCTACTTTTTTTTCCAAATAAAACCATAAAAACAGAGAGAAAGTGAAATATATATAATTTTTTTGTGTTTTGTTAGTCATCAGATGAAAACATTTTGTGAAACAGCAGGTTAGTGGTCTTTACTGCCTCTCAGAAGAGATCCTCTTCTTTCAGGTTGTTTGTTCCTTGAGAAAAATTGTCTTGACACCTGGTAGGACCATCTGTCCTTGTAGTTCTGTTTCCTCTGTGCTCTTAAAATGTCTTTGGATGTCAGTTTGTGGAATGTGGAATATTACTTTAAAAATAGGAGAAATAAAATAGCTCATATGTCCACAGTCATATGTAGCCTAAGAGCCCAGTAAATGCAGTACTGCATAAAACTAACAACAGAGGCCACAAAGCTTATTAGACCATTTAAAAACTTGGGCCTGTCTGGAGTTGTTTTTGTTCTCCTTTAGCAGTTCTAAAAACTACCTAATGCCCAGACTTAGCTGACTGTTATTCACTTTGTTTTAGCTGTTGCATCTTGGTTGCATAATGCTTGTTACTGTAAAGGTTTTTAACCCTTAGATATTATTAACAATTGTTGCTTATGTACAGAATGAACAGTCTATGACCCTTGAGTATAATGCAGTGTAGTGTGATATTCTCTATGGTGTGACAGCAGTAGACTCCAAAGTACAGGCAGGAGATGATACTGGAATTGTAAAGAGCTGACCGGCGGTCACTTACTGATACAATCTTGGGAACTGCAGTTGTAGCTGTAATAAGAAACCCAAAGAACAAGTATTCAAAATGTGTAAAACACACGATACAGCAAATTGGCACGGAACAAGTGAAGAAAGTACAAGCAATTTCTCTATGTTTGATAGCAGGCTGAAAGTAGACCTAAGAGTGAGGAAAAAGAAACCATGAGCACTGCAGTCCTCCTGAAAAAGGATTTTGTGAACTAATGACCTTTTCTACTCTCTCACAGAGCAAACCTATTTACCTGGGTATCCAGAAGGTGGAAAGTTCAGCATAACACAAGAAAAAGGTGTTTAATTTGAAAATTATGAGGGAAGGTATTATCCAATAAATTCTCTACTTGGTCACTGATTACCTGTTGCCAAATAAATGAGAGGCTTGTGACCTCCCACCTCAATCCTTCAGGAGCAATTTTTTGATTTACACCCTAATTTCAAATTCCACAGTTTTATGACTCAGTTAAGTTCCCAGGTGTAGTCTGGAAGAGTATCCTAATTATGAACTACTTTAGAAAATTAATAGAACGTTCATTATCTGCTCCATTATGGGAAGGTCAGAGAACATCAAACAATTCTCTGTACAACTGTGTTGTCTTTTAATGCTAAATTCAGATCTTGGCTATACCTTTGAAATGCAGCTAAAGAAAACTACACACTAGTAGATCCAATTTTATACACTTCACAAAGTATTAAATGAATTAGAGTATTTCAAATGTGAAGGAAGTACTTTACTTTCTCAGCAGCTTCCACCTAATATTTCAAAGATTTATTCCAGAAGAAAATTCAGAAAAGAAATCTATTTTCATGATGCTCAAATCTAGTTTAAATAATTTGTTGTTTTCCTGGTTTATGTATTGCACCAGAGTATTTTATATCCTAGGACAAACATGCCATGTACAAGTGTGCTCCCTACAAAAACAAGCCAAATTTTGCTCAAAGAATGTATAACGCATACAGGGGGAAAAAGAAGAAAAAACCTTCCACCTTCCAAAAAAATAAGCATAAAACAACATGGAATAAATCTCTTCAGTCCACAGACCAACAATGGTAAATTTCCAGCCTTGAAACAATAAACATGTCTTTCTTTTAGAAGCATCTTTTCTGAAGCTAAATTATGTTTTTGAAGGCAACCAAATGTTTATATTTCCTTTCATTCAAAGTAAGACCTACAAATCTTACATATGAACTCTTAGAAATTAGAGTGTGAAAAGTAGGAAATGTGCTTATACTTTTGTGCTGTCTGTGAGCCTGAAGATTGACAAATTTTTGTCTCTCCTGCTTTTTAAAGCTTGCTTTCAATTTGTACAATAGAATTTGAATAGAATATGTGAAACAGCCATTTAAACTACTGTTAAACTATGTGTGGCAACACACAGAAGGTTGAAAAGTCTCTTTCATGTATTCAGGTATGGAGAGAGGCAACAGTTTGAGAAAGTACACATTAGCAAAGATTATAAACACTTCAGAAAAGTTTTTCAATGTAACATTTTCATCAGGTTTACTGGAAATGTTTGTCCTAAAGCACAAAATAATTTTATTCTGTCTCTTCTCTAATCGCAGTTTTTCAGTGATAAGAATAAATTAGCAGTGTAGGTGTGTCTGCTGTACTCTGATGGCAACTTCTGTGAAGATCAGAGATAACAAAGCCTTGTCATTGCAGATATTTCTCTAGGAAAAAAAAATCCTAAATAACTATTAAGAGAGAGCATGATTTTAACTCAGTTTCCACTAAAGTCTTCACTCCAGCACAACACAGACTTCAAAACAACAGGTAATTTGTTGAATTACAGTACATGCTGTCTCTGTTCTGTGAGAATCCATTAAGCTCAATTACTACTTCTGTTTCCATAGAGCCTTTAATAACCCTTTTCTCAAAGTATTTTGCAAAGATTAATACTGTACATTTACCTGACACTTATAAATCACTGTTTTGTCATTTTTATACTTCTATGTAATTAGTAACATTCTAAAATTTAAGTTCTGAATTATCCTGGGGCAAATAACTTAGCATATTCATTTAGGATGCCTAATAACATAACAAAGCTATGGCCAAATGACTTTTTCCTCCTACCAATATCAAAGGTTCAAGTAGAAGCATATGGCTAAAATTTCATCATATATCTGAGAGAATGGTGAGAATGAGTAGGTAATTAAATGAATTAATTCAATTAATTTTACTTTTCATATGCACACCTGAGTATGTAGAGATTTTTTGATGGGTTTGTAGTGTGGATATTTTATTGTTGTTGGAGGGTTTTTTTGTATATTTTTGTCTGGGTTTTTTCTTTGTAAGGGCAGACATATACGGGCAGGTACTATAACGATTTAATATTTCACTCAGTTGTTACACCTGAAAAATGCAATGAAAAGCCAAAACTTGCTTCACTATCAGTAGCAGTAAAAATCTGTGTGTAAATATTCTGTTTCCACAATTTATGTAGATAAGAATTGACAGACTACTGAAAGGATATTTTGTGTATACAAATTCTCTACATTTCTTTCAAAGTTGATTCTACTGCACATTTCAGTGATTTTTCAGAATCACCTGCCAGTGTTTTTTGTTACAAGAAAAGTATTTTCTTGCAAAACTCAGATTAAAAAAACAATTAAATCATATTGTGTATTAGAAATTTAGGTAATATAGATATAAATACAGAGGGATAGAAATCTTAGCCAATAATCTCATAGAATTGTGTTGTATATCACACATTTTGCTGACATTTTGAACACATTCTGATGAATTCACAAAAACAGAATACAGTAACATACATTTATTTTCCATTTAATCATTGGCAGGCACATGATCATAATTTATATATGGAAAATTTTGTGAAATATTAAACAGGTGTGAAGAACATTCAGGTGTCTTCACTCTGCTCATTTGCTTTAGAATGACAAACTACGCAGCTGCAGTATATCCTTGCTTAAAAAACAACTTGTAAATTCTGTTCAAAGTCATAAGCTTCCTTTCTGTTAAAAAAAACCACAACAAACAGAAAACAAAAAACAATCAACCAAAACCAAACAACAGAAACAGACAAACAAACCAAACACCCAAACACCACCAAAATCCACCCCCCAACAGCTCTATGCATGGAGCTGTACCCACATGAAATTCAGTAACTTTACTAAAATTCAGTTTGTCTCAATTTTAGTAGATTTTATCTTAAAGTCAGTAAAAAGATAATTGATTTTGTAAATTGATGCTGCTGGTCTAAAATCTGTTCTAAGGTTTTAGAGTTACTGTATTCAGGTATGCAGCTAATTTCTTTACTTTCTGCAATCTGCAAAACTTTTGAAAATATAACTCACACAGGAATTTCAAAACCAGTCAGTATTGCTCAGACTCTTTGCTGGTGTAATGATAGAATGATTATTGACTCCAGGAGGAAAACAGTTTAATAATGAATTTTTCAGCCCTTCTCTCCCAGCTAAATCCTGTATCCTTTTAAGTAGCTGTTTCTGTAAAGAGTACGACTGTAAGCTCTGCACCTTAAATTTAAACACACCTGCTATCTCACTCATCTAAAAATCTACTACAATAAAAGCCTTCTGATTCATAATTTAAGGAAGTCTTTAGAGGAAACTATTACATTTGTCTCTAAATGATAAGTGATAAGAAAGGGATAGTTATTTTAGGTTGCCTCTGGCAAAGAAAAATGCAATATAAAAGCACTACAATCTTAAAGAAATGCATGTAAAAAGCTAAAATAATGTAGCCATTATATTACTATTTAATTTTTCATGAAACTTCTGGAAGTACTGTAAAAAAATAAGTGCAATCTTTCAGGCAAGTCCATCAAATTGTAAATGATGAAAAAGAGCATTGCAAAACCTATGAGGGAAAAAAAAAGAAACCCGCATCTTTGCACAACTGTGCAGAATAATGTTTAAAAAACATGTTAAAAACATAGCAGTTGCATCACAAAGCTTCTTTTCTGATCTTGAAAATTCTGTAGTGAGTCTCTTCAAATAGTGTAAACCATTATTTTTTTAAATTTTCTGTATATTTATATTACCTACTAAGGTAACATTTACAAAAGCAGTGGACTGTGGGGTTTATACCTTGTTCAAAGACCACTCAAATTTCCATTTGAAAGAATAGGAGCTTATCTTGAGCCAGGTCTTATAATTCATTTCTAGTTTTAATGGTTGCAAATTTTTAAGTGAAATTTTGATATTTATAAGTGAAGTTTTTAGAAAAGAAAGCTAAAGGACATGCACCATCTAAATAATTTTTTCATATATTCTCATGTAATGAGCTGGTACTGAAGTAGTCAATGACAACTCAAAAGCTACTTCAAAATTGCTTTTAAATTATTTATTAGTGTTTTGATCTGTAACTGATATAAATTGATAAAGCAGGGAATTCCAAGGGAGATACAAAGAAATGCATTGTGGTAGTTCAAAAGGAACTTGAAGAGTTCAGTAAATCCTGAGTCTAAAATGACGAAAGATATATATATATATATATTTTTTTTTTTTGTCATAGATATAGTTAACTACATTAAAAAACAAACATAACCCATAATTTTTTTCTCCTTGTTTGACTGCTTTTCTTAAATTGGTTATATCTTCTTCTGTTATTTGTCAAGCCTCTCAACTTCATATGGAATCTAAAATTGTAATTGCTTTAAGTTGAATGAACTCACAAATTTAACAAAGTTTGGGTAAACACATGATGATTTAAGTAGTTTGGAGATTAAGCTTTGCTTAATCTATTTAAAGCCCTGTTTGGGGCAAGAGACCAGATCTCAAGGATTAAAAGCATTATTTTCATCATCTCCATTTACCTCAGTTTTAAAAAGATTTGTGCTTTATTAAGTAATCTGAAAATACTTGTTGCCTTAAAGAGTGAAAAATCTTAGCCTTAGAATTTGTCTTAGCATTTGTCTAGACATTTACAATCTAAATCAACATTTTTCACTTTGATGTCTGTGTATGGATGCTGATGCCTTTCTAAAGGGCTGCTTATTGGGGTCTAGTTGTACGATAGCTTTGATTAACTGGAAAACCTTTCCAACAAACAATTTTTATTTAAAGTCCAAGTCTCTTTAAAACACTGTGAAGGACTGGACTACAGTCATGCTATAGATACAACTTATTCACTGGCTTTTGCAATAGGTTGACCTCCACTGAAATTCGAGATCAGCCTTTCTTCGATTGCTTTAACTCACAAGCGTTCACTTTTCCTGCTCCACTTCTGCCCAAAGAAAACTGAAATAAGGTAAAAATGCTGCCACTGAGACATGTAGCATATTTCAGATCATGCAAAAAGGAGGAGCAACAGTGTTAAGTGTAGATGGCTTCAAGATTGAGAAGGATATGAGGCACTCTTTCACAGCTAAAGCAGAAGGAGGGATCATGGGTCTGGTCTTCCACAGGGAATATCTACGTAACCGAAGACTGCATCCCTTGTTCTTCTGTTACTCCAGTTTTATTTCTCTAAAACACGTTTGTGTTTTTCCAACAGTACACTGTTTGCAGGGAGACAATCCTACATCAGAGTGAAGCTAACCTCTTTTGGGCTGTTTACAGATGAAAGGGGGAAAAGTTTGTATCTTTATTCGTAATACAAATGGCTTTCATGTAAATTCTTTGTTTAGAGTATTTTTGTGTCTTTGTAAATTTGTGCATCTAATATTGTATAAATGAATACATTTCTAACAGCCACAAGAGTACTGTTTTGAATTACTCAAATTCTGTCTCAGCAAAATGTTTGTTTCTATATATCATTAAATACTTTGAATATATGAGTTTGTGCAATCTATAAACTAAAGTATCAAAAATTGATGTGAAGAGATAATAATTTAAAAAATCTGCTTTTTTTCAGCAACTTTTTATATGCTTCTTATTTGTACACTTCAGCTCCTATCCAAAGGCTTAACAGAACTTTAAGTTCTATATAAAAATTTTCAGTATCTATCTGTAATTATTTCTATTTAGAAGATTAGCTTCACAAATTGCTGTTTTTCCTACATATGCACATGCACAGCTGCTAGAGCTACTAGTCCTTAAAAAAACCCAGTACCTAAAAATAAAACCTAAAAAATAATTAATAAACTTAAAAGAAACTTAGATAAAATATTTTTACATTAACATAATATAATTTTTAGATATTTAAATATTTAGAACTTTAATGTATAAAGCTTTAAAAACACATTCAATAGTGTCACCAACTAAACTTACCTGCACGATAAATTATTTAAAATAAAATATCGTGTCTTTATTACAGAATTTACAATTTCCCATTTGCAATCCACTAAACAATGGAATTTGAATTTCAAAGGCCACAATGTTAAATTCATATGCAGAACTGTTTACTACAGATCACCTTGCCAACACACATTTCTGTTAGTAAAATAAGGATGCTGTGTACAACATAAGGGCAAGACTAAGAGATATGACTGGAAATGTTGAATTTTGTTGATTGCTACTGTCTCATTTTGTAAGCAGCAGGAAATCTTTAATTTCCAGAAAGTATAAGAATTGTACTTGGATTTAAGAAGCATCCTGTAATGTTTTACATAAAATAACTGGTTGCCTTTTTTTTTATTTTACTGCTAAGAAAAGAAAATTAAAACATTAAGAGATTTAGAAATCTCACTAGGAGACAAATTTTCTTTGAAGACTGTTTGGAACAATTCAATATTATAATTTCACAAATATTATAACACTTTGAAACTTTTTGAATGCATAGTTTCATGCTGCATTTTAAGCAGAAATACACTCCCCCAGAAGCAGTATCCAAAATGTCACTGTTTTTTTGTAAATCTGCTTCTACTCATCATTTTCATAGTAATCATTACCCCAAAGCAGACTCTGTACAAGGTCCTAGACCTACCAGAGCTTCTAAACCAGCCTTTGCCACTATAATTTGCATGGGGTTTTGGGTTTTTGCAGTTGCCAGCACTCTTGACAGATCAGGCCCTGAAGACTTACAACAAACTTCTTCACAAGGAATGAAGAACCAGACACAGACAGGAAAACTGATATTTATTAAAATCAATGTTTTCTTCCGTATGACTTGCCACATGAAGTGCAATGATACCATTGGTTGAATGTTGGGCATAATTCCTCGTTCATCATACACCTTGTGTTGGCTGCACCAACACCTGAAGCACAATCTGGTCTTCACCCTGTCTAATATGATAAAAACCAGTTTTGTATCTGACTCCTCATTCTCATTTGGGACAGTTGGCAGCAGGACCACAAGTTCTCAGTAATGCAAGACTTGATAGGTATTCAAGAAGTACTTGCCTTTCGACTTCTTTCAACATTTTCCTGAGCAGTGGATTTTCTGAAGACCGCAGGTAGCTTCATGTTTTCACATAAAGGTTATTGGCCATTGATGGTCAGAGTCATTTTTGTTATCTGCATAGGAGATGTCACTGCAACCCAGCCTTTGTGCTTTTTCTTCAGTTTCTCTCTTCGTAGATATCATCAAGACTATGATAAGAGGAAAACAAATAAAATTGAAGACTCACAGGAACTACAAAAGTATGTGTCTTTGTAGTCTAGTATGGACTGTTTGTCCTAAGTATTAATTTCTGGTCACTTAATAATAAAAAATTTTCTATTAGTCCATCTGACAATGGATTGTGAAGAGATGCCAAAGTTTGCAATCTAGCTGAAAAAAATTCACCAATGTTTGAGTATCTGAGCCTCCATTTCCTCACTGGAACAAAAAAAGATTCTTAGATTTGGGATTGGTTTTTTCTTTTCAATGACTTTTTCACATGAATTAAGAAAATAACATTTGTAATTGATAAATTGGACATTACTGATGGGTTTTGCCTAATATGACTTAAATATTAGAAATCCACAGCTTTCTGTAACACAAGCTGACATCTTAAGCAGTTGTTTTGGGGAATTTTCTCTAGAAAAATCCAAATTAAAAAAATTCCTACATCAATCAATGACTAAAAATAATTAAGCACACAGGGGAATAGACAGCAGGGTCTTGGCAATGTTTTCCTCCTATTGTTTGTTCTGCCAAACAAATTCAGGCTTGAGGGGTTTTGGATTTGTATCAAATATTTGGAAACAATCCTGTCCATTTCCTCGCTGCATCTGATTTTCTGCATGTTACCAAATAGGGCATAACATCTGAGAATTCCTCTCTCACTGTGAGATTTTTTGGGCTTGAAAATTAGAAATGGTGAAAACACGAATTACTTAGTTGCTTCTGAAATACTGCCAGATGAAAAAAGAATATTCAAGTATATGTGACAAAACAAATTTTATTTTAAAAGGTTTAGTGTAAATAATCAGTTTTTGGAAACAGTCTGGAGACCTTGCTATTTAAATGCAGAACTCATAATATGCATTTCTGTATAGAAACTCGTATAAAGGTCATACTCACAAAAATGACATTACCAAATAGATGTTCTGTGCTGTCTCCCATAAGAAGTGTAGTCCTGAAATACTAGAATTCCATTTTTACATGCTACTCTCTCAATGTTAAAGTGATGTATAATAAAAGAAATAAATGGAAAAGTTGAGTATTGTACAGACTTTGTGTAAGTCTTCTGGCTAAGCAAGTTGACTTGTCTAGGAGCCACTGTTACTTATTTTAATCTATAGTCTGGGTTTTAAGTAATGCAAAGGCACTGGACAAATGGGGAAGGCTCTCATTATTATTCATTTTTTAAAACGAAATGAAATATTAATTGAAGTGAGAACAAAATTAAAATGTTGAAAAATAATTTCTTACTTCTTCCCTAGATGAAATGGATAAAACCTTTATCCAAATATATGCTTCCATACTTATACATGAAGTTTTATATGAATATAACTCCAAATATGTCTGTCCAGATAAGAATATGTAAACTTGTCCAAATATAATAGCTGATTTTTGATAATTATACTCAGTTAAAGACAATTCAAAGCTATATAATTTCTGGATCATTGAATTATTTTAAATTGTCATGGAGCAAGGTAATCAGTATCATGGAGCATGAGAACCAAAGAGGAACAGAAGTTTCAGTTGCTAAAAACAAATAAACAAAATGAAATATTTTCTTGTGTGAATAGCAGTACTGTTTGGTAACCTGCAAAGAAGTAAATAGCTTTCCATTTCTGTGAAGATGGAAAGATAAAGAATAACTGATGTTGGAACAAATAAAGATTTTCAATTAAAGGAAGGGCTTCACACATTAAAGGGCATTCCAGAAGAGCAGGGTATGAAATATCAAATGATTGTAGCAGAGATCAGGGCTTTTTACATGCTGTGTGCCTCAGCCATTAGTGCCAGGGGTGATTATAAACTTCATGTTAGACAGAAAGATAACAAGACTTGAGAAATATTTTTGTTGCTAATAGGTAGATTTTTTTTAAAATAATTAAAACATGTTTTAAAAGATATTTTAATACTTGAGATCAGCTGTTTACTTGTCATATTAAATTGCACCCACAAAGAATAGCTTAGAAGACAATGAAACAAATAAAAAGCTAGAAAAGTATAAGGTTTAACCACTTAGACAGTTGCATCACACAGCTAAAATCTAGTTGTGCTTCTTAAAACTATTACTCTTCAATACTTTCTATAGCAGTGAGGAGTTTTGGAAGAAGCCCATCAGTATAGTATCCAGTTTGAGGGATACATAAACATACATATAGAGATTTCCATCTCTAAAGTCAGGCCTTTGTGATCTCTTTAACACAGGTAAAATCAAGTAGAAGTAAATGAAGAAGCATGCATCTTGCAGAATAGGTTTTTGCTCAGGACATTCAGAATTCGCATCTAATAGCTTCTTTATAGTAAATTATAAATTTGTCATGACTGGTGTATACGTACATATATATATATATGAAGACACTCAAGGCTATCGTAACAGAGATAATTTAGAAGCTCTATGAATTTTTCCATTTGTTTTCAAGACCTTTGCTTTCACCCTTGACAGGAAGAGAAAGAAAAAACATGTAACAGCATTCTCTCCTATGAAGCTTGAGCAAAGTCAGAAACTGCTGCATGATTTTAAGAGATTTAAGAGATCTAACTGTAGCATATATTCACTTAATCTCATAGCTGTTAGCTTTTGATTTAAGGTTGCTTTATCTTGCCAGAAGTGTAAAACACAAATGAATAATGGTGAATGGGCTATGATGTCATACAGAACTAAAGGGTATTCAGCTGAAAAGTTTAATTAATATTACACATAAATAATTTTATCTGTCACTGTAGTTTTGACCTTGCAGTTTTCAGGTACAGGCAGATAAGTTAAGAAATAGGAATACACAATCCAGATGTAAGGATATTTGTATCCTTGACATGTGACAGGACAGCAATAAAGGTAATTGAAATATATGATGCATTTGGCATTGATGCAGATACCTAATTTTGATGGTGTAGGCGAATGACCGATGTGACATTTTACTCATTTTCTTCAGCTAGAGCTTGTACAATTCCTCAAGAATAAATGACCTTACAGTATTAGATAATATAATCTTGACCCTGACTATCAAGGAGGCTCGGAGTGTGAATATGCAGTCAGCAAAACAGCCCTTCTACAAGTTAGCTACATTTTACTGTGGGGCAAAATCAATTAAAAGTTTCAATGATAATGTCTGATGGCCTTTACACACTTGAGGTTCCCTCTGCTGCTTCTCAGTTTCTGCTCCATCTGCTTCTAGCATTTTCTGTGTTTCTTAAACATATTTTCACTGAGATGACACCAGCTTGTCTGGGGGGCTCAGCTGTGCCCTGCAGTGGGTCCCTTGGAGCCAGCTGGATTTATTTGTGCGTGGCACAGGGCACCCCTGGCTCCTCCTCACAGAGGACACCCCTCAGCCCCTGCTGGCAGTGCTGGGAAATACTCTCAAATCTTTATTTTGGATAGCTAAACTCACAGTTAAAGGTCTGTCTACATTTATTTCTACCCAATGTCTGGTCCAATAAGCAATCAGAGGACACCCACCTTATTAAGGGTTAAAGAAAGGACTGGAAAAATGGGGTGAAAATTTCTCCTATATATATCATACGCCCATGAGGAACAGAAATGTAGAACAGAAGACTCATGAAATTGATTTATACCTTTTAACTTAAACTACAGAAACTTTCACTTTCTGTACCTCAGGAGAGTACCTTAACTGAAAGCTTATGTCATATTACAGGTCAGCTGATTTCAGCCTGACTTACTGAAAGTGACATTTTAATAACAACTCTTTGTTCCAATATTCTTTTTCACTGTTTTAACTCCACTAAGTAGCTAAAATTTTCTATTTATTAGACACACGTTAAATTTTTCTATTCACTGTGCTATCATGAGGCTAGAATTAATACTTTGGTGTCTTAGGATAACTTAAAAATGTAATGTAAATTAAATGGGCATCTTAAAGATTAGCATATCAAAGATAGACTGGAAGGAATGCAATGCTACTACATTACTTTCTGGCTTAGCAATAACTTAAATGACTATTGCTTCTTTAAGCAAAACATGAGTTCCATGTGCTCCTTATAAATACTGTTCTGAAAAGAAAAGCACAACCAATAGTCATATAATTAATTTAGTGGGTTATCTAACGGAAAATAAAAAGTACACAAATTGCTCCCCAAAATTCTTATTTTCTAGGTGTTACAATCAAATATATATTTTTGTATGATCTTTCATTGTTTGTCTGAATAACTACCAGTGTAAGGAGAGATCACCAGCAAAGACCAAGAGCCACTGTTACCATTTGTCAGAGTCTGGCCTCTAGAATTATGGAGTACACATTACACAACTAATTTTTTTTTTCTTTTGTTTTTTTTCTTTATAAACTCCACATCTGTAGTGTCCATAATGAACCAGAGTCTGCCTTTCTGGAGGCTTTGTTTTAGTAAAGAGGGTTACTTTTACAGCTGAAATCCTTAAATGACAATGGTTGTATCTAAAAACTGTAAAAATGGTTGCTTTAGTCGGCAAGGTTTTTGCCTATTGCAATGTTTTCCTTTAACATATTCCCAGTATCTGGGCAAGGATTTTTGTGGTAGGTTGAGCCTGGCTGGATGCCAGGCATCCATCAAAGCTACTCTGTGCCTTTCCTCCTCAGCTGGTCAGAGGAGAGAAAATATAATGAAAGACCCACTGGTACAGATAAAGACAGGGAGAGATCATTTACCAGTACCATCTAGACCCTGATTTTTATTTTGAAATTCATGCTCTTTTATGGAAATAACGAAATCACTTTAAAGGAAGCTAGATATATATTTGGGTACTGTGTGTTTCTCTTAACCTGTAATACAGATATTATGTAAATGAAGATAACTTTTGCAATAAAAAATAATGGCCCCCAGTAATGAATTTCTGTAACAGAAGCAATCTTATAAACAGGAAAAACATTATCTAAAATAATATTTTTTCCATTTTGTAAATGCAGCAATATGAGTATCTTCACTGTGAAAAAATAAAGAATAAAATTAATATTATTCATAATATCTAGAGAAGATAATAGTATTTTGTATTATATTTCATTTGGGAATTATGAATTCTGATCCAAATTTTCATTCCTTAATAAGTTGCTTTTTAATGATACTGAAAATAATATAAGCCATTTAAAAAACTCAGAGAAGTTCCTTAATCCAAGCAGTGGACTTTGTGTATGTGTTTGTACATAAATAACTGCTTAGCAATAAAACAAAATAATAAATGAAGTAAACTGTAAAACAAGTTCTTGGCCATTCAAGTGAAACTCTGTCAAGCTAAAGTGACTAAAGATAAATCAGATCCTGGGCTTATCAAATGGCTCATACCTCCACTGTGTTATTGGCAAGAAACAGCTGATTAGCTGATTGGCAAGAAACCGATAAAAGTCACTGTATACAATTATGTGTTCTATCAAGACTTCTCTGGTCCCCTTTTGCTGGACTGTTGTCTCAGTAAAGGTTTCTGATTCTTAGAACCTTGTGCAATTGGCTTGTTTGTTTTACATTTCATTTCTGAATATAATCCTCCAAACTAATGTGTAGCAATACTGTATTTAATCCATATGCATTCTAAGGTGGGTTAATCTGCCCAAAGAACTAGCTTAAGAACCAGTAAAACAACATATTTTAGGATAAGTAGTTAGTGCCCAAGAATAAGACCCATCTCGCTTTAGCTATGTTATCAATTTGATAATCTTCTCTTTCTCATCAATTAACTGTTCAGCTGCCTAAATAAAAATCTAAATAAATCTACCTAATATCTTTTTTTTTTTTTTTTTGCCAGTAGATGCCCTCGGGTAAAATAAGCTGGTAGAAATTTCTGCCAAAGTAAAACTGCTAGCTAGTACTTATATTGGGCAATCAAATTCAACCCAAAATACAATTGTAACCTCAGACTTGTCTTTATTGAAGGGCATGTAGGTAGAATAGACAATAGAAAGAAAGAACAAAAAGGAACAGAAACCCTGGACTTCTAAACTTTTCTCTCCATGTATAGAGCGCTTACTTATGTCCCTGTATCAATGATATGCCTGATCTTTCTTTTGTAATGAAATACTTCCCAATGAGCATTAATTAGAATTATAACTGAAAAACAAGTCTCTGATCTCACAATACTATTAGGGTACATAAAAGCTTGATCATATTCTTTTTCATATTTTTTAAGAATTATGTATTTATTCCTTTGAAAATGAAATGAGTTTCAAGAAGAGTGAGAAGAGATAGGTGATGGAAGTAGAAGTTCAGATTGTCAGAACACTGAACTGCTCTAGGTTTATTGCAACTACCTTAGCTAGGTGTCTAGGAAGCCTTATCGTCAAATATTAACAGAAAAAAAATCAAGCATCTTATGGATATTTTGTATTTTTTATATTAGTGGTTTAATTTTTTAGCATTTTTAACATGTAGGCATGCTAATGACAAAGTTCCTGTCATATTATTTAACTTACCAGACTCAAATCAAAGAAATTTCTGATGTGTTATTAAAAATATTGACCTCCAAATTATAAAGTTAAATCAGCAAACAATTTCAGACATATTTATTCTTTTTCTGTTTTACAAAACAGTTGTTATCAACTGACTTGTTAAATGTCTTGAGACATTTGAAATATGATCTGCTCTTCTTAGTGTGCTACCTCTGGCAGCAGTATAATTTCCGTTGCATTTTATCTGCAGTAATATCTTTTCTCAGTTCTGTTTTGAATGTAATTTTATATCCCCAGTTAAGTAATATTTTCCTCTTTCTCTCCCGGTTTTCTACTGCATCACATACTTGCACATTCCCTTTTTTCTCTCCCTTAATAAATACCTTAGATTTCTTTTACTTGCATTTTTCTTGGAACAGCAAGCCTGCTAGAGTAGTGGAAGAGAACTTCAGAGCTGTCATTTTTGTAATGTCTGTTTGCTAGAGCTTGCTATAGCACGAGTAGCTTACTCTAATTGTACCAGATAAATCACTGGGAAAAGACCAGTCTGGTTCTCGAATTTTATATCAGCTGAGTTGTCCCCTTTGGTGCTTTAATTTAGTGAAAGAAGTTAATTGATGCAGAAATAGTTTGGCAGCACTATTATTTGAAGAGTCTGAGAGAGACTGAACAATGATTTCTCTAACTTCTGTTCTAACGTGAACTTGATTATAAATCTGTATCTGCTGAGGCACAATATAGTCATCACTTTCTTCTAGTGTTCATTATTTTGGTTTGTGTCTTCATTATTTCAGTTTGTGTCCTCTTGAGGCCTTCTCACAAGTGCAAGTCTCTAAATTACAGTCCCAGTCTTGACATTGTGATGCATGTTAGCAGCAACTTCTGCTGGCACAGTGGCAGACTTAAGTCAACAGTATTCTGTAATAGTTTGGAGATATTTCTATGTGAATTGCTTTATAGTATTAGCAGCCAAAGCCAAAACAAATGTTTACATTTATTTTAAAAAAAAATGTGTCTACAACATGACATGGATTTATATCGTAAGTCTTCTACTGGTCTTTGCCTGCCTGTGGATGGATCATTCCAGAGCTGGACTTTGATCCTCCTTGTGTGTCCCTTCCAGTTCAGGATATTCTATGATACCCCATTTTATCTTTGTTATCTTTCTTGGAATGATATGGCCACTCACATTTTTCATCTGCTTTTTTTGGAATCCTGTAGTTCTCATCCAGCTCTTTGCATAGGTCTGTAACTATAATGCAATTGAATCTGCTCTTCAGTGAAGTTTGTCTCACACTTTTAAATCATGGGAAAATGAACAAATACCAGCATAGAAGTCTTCCACTGCTCTGTCAGAAATGAAAAAACCTCACTATTGTGCTATAGTAGGGAAACTGCATTACTTGAGTCAGGATGTTCCAGATCATTGAATCTAAACTTATTGAATGCTCACATAAACTAAGTCTAATGCATAATAATGGAGAATAATTCTTATACTCCATATATAAGAAAGTTTAAGTAAAGCCTATTCTTCCTTCTACACATTGTAATTTTATATTCATTCCCTTTTCATGCGTACTTAAAATATTATTTGAACAATAAGAGCTTTGCAAATGCTTAACTTGCTTCTTTCCCCTTAATAGGAGCTTTTGGGGTCTCTTTTTTAGCAAAAAAATAATTTAAGGTCTCTTGTACACTGAGGACATCTGTCTGGCTGGTATTCAACAGGGACATTTCTTTGGCGATACTACAATAATAATACAGAGAAAATGAAATGTGGAATATATATCCTTTGGAATGCAGACACTGATAACTAATTCATTTACAAGAATTGTTTATCACTGTAATTCCCTTAGTGCAGTACATAATTGGTCACGTGTTCAATGGTAGTTCACACTCAATAGGTTTTTCAGGGTAAAGAAAATGCCAGCCATAAAGTTCTCAAAAATGCAGAAACAGGATGTTGGTAAGGTACTAATTTCAGGAGTGATCAGTAATCCAGTCTTCTGCAGCCATCCTGTGAAGGATAGGAACACATTCAGAAAGGAAAGTGGGTGCAAAATTGAAGTGAGAGAGAGAGAAAAAAAGTGGTACGACGAAGCCTATGCCTCTTCAGTTCTCTAAATTAGCATCTCATTTGAAGGAAAGGAAAAGATTCAATGACATCTTCAGGTATTTAAATAAAAGACTTCTGTACCTTCCAAGAAACTCTATATACGTTCAGAAAAATAACCAAAATTCTCTTTTTAAAAAGGCATTGATTTTAGTCATTCTGATTTCCTTATACTTTCTTTTAAATATTAAAATAATTATTTTACATATAGTCATATATAGATATAAAAATATGATTTTTTAAGTGTAGCTCGTACTGCAAATCATGTGTGTTGAAGTATTCAGTATATTAGAGATTATTCTGACATTCAAGAAATGCTTTGCCTGAATTCCTTTTGCTTTTCACAGAAAGCATTAAGGGGCTTTTCTTTAATGACAAATTGCAAGAATAATATTCTGTAGATCAGTACTTGGAGGACTTTCATATAAAGAAATAGTCCCAGTACAAACGTTGTTAAAAGACCCTTTTGCTTTACTTTTTATTAAGAGGCAGTACCATTCAAGAGTTTGCTTTTCGCACTTGGGAACACACTTGGGAACACACTTGGGAATATGGAATCCGTGTTACTTCTTTAAAGTCCTCAGTAGAAGCCAAAGACTTCCTTTAGCTCTTCCTGAACAAAGTTCAGTAATGTTTACTTGGGAGGGAAAGAAATCATACTTTCACAAAAATAGAAATATTTTAGATATAATTAACATAAATATATTCACATCGATTAATATTTTCCTAAAAATTAAGATAATTTCCATTATGAAACTATGGGTATTAATTGCTTTATATTTATGTCATGAACAACAGATTTTCATCCTTTTTTTGTAACTTAGAAATAAATGCAAGGAGATTTTCTTTTGTCTGGTTTTGGATTTCGTTTGGGATTTTAGGTGCAGTTTGCTACTGTGTGTAATGTGAGCTCATCAGTCAATGAAATGATACACAGTGAGGAAACTGCTGTCTCAAAATATATTTCCTTATTAGTCACGCACTGTGCAAGCTAGTGTAGTTAGGAACATTGCAGTAAAGTAAATGCCACAAACTGGAGCATACTTATCCTTCAAGTACAAACACAGTTTTAGTATCTCATTGTGAGATTAGAAATGTAACTTCATAATTTGTCCATAAGGAAATAAAATAAACATACAAAGAGAGAAAACTAATTTTAAAAGGAGTAGCCACATATTAGGACAGTTGGAATCTTTACTTAAATTTACAAGTGTCTTGTAAATCATTTGAACTGTTTTCTTGCGCAAAAGAATAAAAAGCATGAAAACATAAATAGTCAGTACATTTTCTGTAGCACCAAATGTTTTCCCTGTCTTTGGGCTATTAGGATATAGGAACAGATGAGACCTTCCTTCACTGATTTTGATAGTCATATTTTTCTAAAATACAAGTATATTAATGTATTTTAAAAAGAAATCTTAATAATTTCAAGAGGATGACCTTTATAATAAGTAGCTGCAACTCATTTTAGTAAATGAGCTATATGGATAAGGAATATGTTTTTAATTCATATGTCAAATATAGCGAAGTTTGAGTAGATGGAAAATATAATGGAAATAAAGATATATTGCTTCCCACTGATAATGGCTGCCTGACACAGTACATGAGAAATTTAAAGCTATTTGTTATATGAAGTATGTGTTAAGTACTACTAAGTACTTCAAAATTATCTACTTTATCAGAATTAATTACCCATATTGCAATAGGACAAAGTAAGTAGTACTTACAGATGTAACTACAAATTAAAACCAAATAAGCATTCCCTTAAGAAGGTACAATCTTAAGGCAATTTACAACCTATTACTATATAGATTACTGGGTAACAAATGAGTGACTAAACTGAGGTCAAACTTAAAATTAAATATTATGATTTAAGTTCAAGTAAGAATAATAGCTAATTTGACCTATTTATAATCTTTTGTCATTGTAAGGCAGCATAATTAAAGTATATGAACATCAGTGCTGGCATTTAGATCAGAAAAACAGAGGAAAATTACTCAAGTTGTCAACAATTGCATATTAGCTTGGATTCAGAAGACCTTTCCCCTAGGAGTATTAGGTCAAATATTTACTCCTAAAGTCTTATTGCCATGACTTCTTTGGTAATTTTTCAACCCTCTTCCACAAAACCACATACCTTTTCTGTGAGTTTAATCAGCTTTAAAGTTAAACTATGCATCTAAGGACATTGTTCAAATGCTTCTTGAATTCTGACAAGCTTGTGGCCTTGACCACTTCCCTATGGAGTTTTCCAGTGCTTGACCACCCTCTCAGTGAAAAACTTTCTTCTAAATTTTAAACTAAACTTCCTCTGATACATCTTTAAACCATTCCCTCACATCCTATCACTGGGCAGCAGAGAAAAGTGATCAGCACCTCCCTCTTGGTCTACCTCATGAGGATATTGTACACAGTGATGAGTTCACCCCTAAGTCTCCCCTTGCCTAAGCTGAACAAACCTCATATCTGCAGCCACTCCTCACAATTCACTCCTGCCTGTCCTTCTACCATCTTTGTCCTCATTCTTTGCACACGTGATTAAGAGTGACAGGAAAGAGCATCTCTGTCAGAAATTCTCAGTTAATTTTTTTTCAAAGTGAAAAGAAAAGAAATTCCCAAAGTAAGCTTATGCTTTAAATGTATCTTTTGAATTTGTGCAGGTAGAAATAGTATGCTGGGATAACATAAAACTTTCATGATCTAATAGTTGCTGTAGGCACTTCTAGTTTATTATTGAGAAGAGAGGGAAATTGAGGCTTCTGGTAACTTCTGCTTAATGCCACCAGTGTGCCCTGGAGGCCAACCAACCTAAAGAAACAGCTTTGCAGAGAAGGATCTGGAGATACTGGTGGACAAGCTGACCATGAGCCAGCAAAGCACTCTCGTGGGAAGGAAAGGAACAGCATGATGGGCTGTGTTAGGCAGTGTTGGCAGCAGACTGGGGGCCTGCCTGTGAGCTCAGCACTGATGACACCATATCTGTAGTGCTGTAGTGCTACATTCAGACTTTAGTCTGAAGAGTATCAGAAATGTCCTTGATAAATTAATGGTAAATAAATCTTTGCTGGGATGTCTGTGCACTATCACCATTACTCTCCTTATCTCATGCAGTGTCTAAATAGTCTCATCACCAAAGTTGTGTAAACAGTGGGAACACCAGCTTCAGGTAGTTTATAAAATGATATAAGGAAAAATTACCGCAGATCCTGAGAACAGTCTGTGCAGTACCACCATTACGCTCCTTGTTTGATGCAGTGTCTAAATAGTCTCATCACCAAGCTTGTGTAAACGGTGGGAACACCTGCTTCAGGTAGTTTATAAAATAAGGAAAAATTACCACAGAATACAAGTTTATGACTCTTACCTAGCACATATTGTTCATCATATTTAGGGAAAAAATCCTACAACTAAGCACACTCCACTTCTTGTGATGCTCAGACTAGACTTCGTCCTTCATTTATATGATTAAGGATTAAAAATAAATTCAAAGAGTATTTGCTTTCCTTAACAGCTCACAGAAATAAGCAGTAATGTATATTTAAAAATATGTTTAAATGTATATTTAACCTTTTGTATTAACTAACTCTCATAGAAAAGAAACTAAAATAAGCATATGTTTTTATGTATGTAATATTTGTTTTGTTTTCTGTAGTTATGTTGTAGTACTCTGTATAGCTAAAAAGGATTGAATATTTCTTCTAATTCTTCATGCTTAGGAATTCTTTATTAAGGCTATTTCTTTTCTTTTGTCCTGCTTGCTATTCTTTGAACTTAGGTCTCCTCAGGCTTTTCGATATTTTCTATTGACTCTTCTCACTATAATTTAATTACTTTTTCTTTTTCTGAGACTTTGCAGAAATGGAAAACATATAGGCTGTACTGAATTATACTTCTTACTTGACCTTTAAATATTAAAAGACGAGAAAAAGTATCTTGAAATAGATTCAAACTTTAGATCTGTAGTTTTCTTTGAATCCCATTAAAAATGTGTATTCTTTTTGAAGTAGGGTTGCATGCAGGAGCTGTGAATAAAATCAATAGCAAACAGCAGATTTAGACATAATATAATATGAAAAACGGGAATACTTGTAGAGCTTTATGAACTCTGAAAGTAAAACAAAATGAGGTGGGGGAGGGCCAGGATATTGCTTTAAAAACCCACTTAGAATTAATTAACAAATCCTGTAATGAGTATTTTTTCACAAAAGATCTATGCTTCACACAAAATTTGATTGTCATAGGGTAACTAAAGAAAATCATTTCATTTTGGCTTCTCTTTGCAATGAAACGTGGTTGAGACTCATAGAGATAAAATTTTTAACTCTTGTAAAATTGTTAGGAATTAATAAACCATACAAATTCCCATTACAAGGAAAATTTTCTTTTTTCAAGATCATTCAGTAAATAGTAGTCCAATTATACTCTCACACAAGTAAAATAATTTACTTACATCTCTTCTAGTAACTACATGTGATGGATTTGGGATGTCATTATTCATACAAGAAGACACTTTAAACATGAAGAAATATTATGCATTATTTTTAATAAAATACAAAGTTTGGCAAGTTTAGGAACTAAAATAATAATTTTTTGATTAGGTAGGCAAACATAAATTACTCTTATTCTTCCTTTATTTGGAACACTGGGACTCTGACCGAACTTTATCGGTTTTAAAAATTCTCTCAAAGGAACAAAGGAGGAAGCCTGTATAAACCACGGGGAAATGATTAGTGATGTGCTGCTCCACCTAGACACTCACAGCTCCCTGGGGTTGGATGGACTCCACCTCAGAGAACTGAGGGAGCTGGCAGAAGAGGTGTGGATGAAAGATGTTTTAAGATTTGGTCTTGTTTCCCTTTACCCTATACAGATTTGATTGGTAAGAAATTTGATTTCCCCAAGGCGAGTTTCTTTCACACATGACAGCAAATGCAGAGTGAGTTCACCTTGTCCCAAACTAAACCCCACATGCTTTTTGTTCTATTTTCTCTCTCCTTGCCCAGCTGAGGGCACTGATAGAACGGCTTTGGCGGGCACCTGGCGTGCGACTGGGATCTACCCACCACAACCTCCAACAGACAGATCATTCCTGCCAGCCCCAGGCAGATATTTCAGCTAAAAAAGAACATCTAAAATGTTTCTTTTGCTTGGGCTTGGTAAACAAATCACTGTCCAGATTATTCCAGTACTGACATTTGTCTCTGGCTGAATTAGAACTCTGAGCAGAAAATTCTTGGGGAAAGAAGAAATATTAACAATTGACATACACGTTACCATTGTTCATAGATTCATGTTTAAAGGATTCTGACACATCCCCTACTCAGAGCAAAGTCTGTGGCATAATTAAGGGAGAAAGAATCATAGGAACTCAGTTATTTATCTCCTTGAAAAATTTTACTTAGCTGATACCTAACTCTCAAATTGTAAACCATGTTTTTTAAAATTTCCAAGAACAAAATGTCCCACTCAGGTAATATCTGCTTCTGGAAATTGAACTTCTTTCTATTTAATTTAATGAAGTCTGTTCTTTTTAAAGATGTGGACATCCTTTGAGACCATGTCTGTGCTCATATAACTCAGTGTCTGGTTAGAACTTCTAGGCAATTAGGTATAAAGGCTGTTGAGAGGACTGTAGGTGTTTACTAACAGTTAACAGGCACCAATTATTGTGGCTTATTGCTTGCATTGCAGTTATTGAAGAAGAATATATGGTTCATAGACTGCTAGCTAATTATATGTCAATAAAAGCTCAATAACCTGCTTTACCCCTGATTTGGTTCAAAGTACATGAAGTAAGCTTTTTTTTCCTGCAACAGTACCTAACTCATAGAGTACCTGCGTATGTCTACTCAAAATCTAGCTGAAATGAGAGTTAGAAATTGCTCAGGTCATTTTTTTAAATTTCTCTGTTAAGAACTTGAGTCTGCAAACTCCACTATTCAGGAAATTACTTAAGAGCCAACTGCATCAGTACTAAAATATAACATCTAAATACATTTAAACTTCGAACATGACCTAACTTTTTTTTTTCTGAGTCTTATCTGTCAGTATAATATATTTAAATTTTTCTGATATTGTCACTCTGAAATAGTGGATAAAAACCAGATTGAAAATTAAAAGTATTTATTGGAGATTATCTATTTGGATTGTATTTTTTCCACATAATTTTTTAAAGTTCAACTTATTTTTAACTACTGTTTTTAGGGCTAGTTTTATGCAACACATGACCATGTTACTGTAAGATGTCAGCCAACCACGTAGTATAACAAGACAAACTTTGAATCTATACAAGTTACTAAATTTTATGAGAGTCTGTTGTTTTTCCTACCTTGCCTCCTAATTTTCCACTTTGAAGAATGTTTTTATATTTGACATGTTTTAAAAATTATATCGTACATTTTAAAAATTATTTGCCCTCTAAACCAATGTCATAAAATTAATATGTATCATATATTACACTAGACAATAATACTAAATTTGTACTAATAAAGTTACCAAATTCAGCATCATGCCAAGGTTAAGGTTCTTTATGTAGTTCTAACACACAGAACTTCAAAATCTTTGTGAACTCTAATGCACTCGCTTCATGTAAATACCATGTATCATATGTTTGAGGGATTTTTAAATTAGATTTGTTGTTCGGCATAATGTTTTTAATGATTTTAAGGTCTTAATATTATGTTTTAAGGTTTTACTTATATTTTACAAAGAAAAAAACAGCATTAAACAAACATAAATACTATGAGTCCACATCAAAAAGCCAAATCAGCCAAAGTTTCTATGTAAATGGGGAAATATTAGGTGTGTTTTTGGATAGGTGACAGACTTTCTATTCTTGAGTTATTTTGGATTCAATTAAAGTTTTTCATATGTTTCTCTTGTTTAAACAAGGCTTTATCTCTTCAGATGCCTTATAATTTTCCTGTCTTCTCTCAACCTGTTCTGCTATTTGTAATATACTTTCTTAACAGGAACGAAATGGTATATGAAAAATTCTATTTTCAGACTTTTTTGTGTGTTACTTAACACACTATGCCACTAAGCAAACTTCTTCTGTCTCAGAAATTACCTGTTAGATATAAGACTATATGTTAGAAGAAGATCTTTAGCTGTTACGGTTTGATAACTTTAAGAAGACATTGCAAGAACTTTACCTATTAGCCTGCTTTACTTGCAGTTCCTGACATGTCTTGGTATTGATCAGAGGTGCACAGGGCACTCAAGGCTAAAGTAAGGATAACAATGTCTATTAATTCACTAATTCACTACATCTAACCAGCAGGGAGCAAGACCATTTACAGCTAGGTAACCATATCAGCAATTCTCTGTAAGGCTGAGATTGCTCACATACTCATATCAGAAACACCAAATTTAGGTATTCAGACTCTTATGCCTTGATACTGCTAATGTTTCAGGTTTTTAAACATTTTTTGTCTGAAGTTTGCCTATGTCTCTGTAAGAATGCATGTTAGGGTGAATATGTATGTATCTGTTATTCACACAGCTTATGCTGTAGTCCAGGCTCTCAGTGAATCCCGGTAAGATATTCCCTTTTCCTGTACAAACTCCCTTTCATTCATTCCATTCTTCTAACTGTGAGGAAATGCCTTTCAGGACACTGTTCTGTACTGGCCTCATCCTGTAGTTCCTTTAAGTATTCTTGTAGACCACAACTTCAGATACATGAGAAATCACAGCAGAGTTCACTATACTAGTGGCTGAACATTGTCTCTTCATGCTCTTCTCTGCTGAAAAAAAAATTGAAAAAAACCCCCACATGACAGCATGCAGTATTCTGTTTGCAAATTTCATGTGCGAGTTCATTTCAGTTATGACATTTCCCTAGCAGTGAAAGTGTGGTAAGGTCTTTTCATATTTGTCAGTGATCACTAAACTCAATAACTTAAACTTCGGAAGTGCTTTATAGAGTTTTCACCGTTTTCACTTTTGAAAACTTAGAGGTTCATATTAATACATTTGCTATATTTTTTTTCAAAACCCAATGTTTAAAATTTTTCCACCTGTTTTTGCTTATGAAATGCATTATACTTCAGAAATGAAAAGAGCAATGTGGAAATATTTCTGTGAAAAGGTAGATCATCACAGTTACACTATGCTTTTGAGTAGGCACATTGTAGCATGAAAGCATTCAGCTGATCTGCTTGAATATTACTTTAGCAGCCCACTCTTTAGGAACATTTTGACAAGTATTTCTAGCTAACA
>VWYI01038316.1:17755-55699 GCA_013399455.1 Anthoscopus minutus | reverse complement strand
AAGAGATAATGCCACACCTGGTTTTAACAACTTTTGGTTACATCTTTACATACTTCTGGTTACATCTTGCAACCCAAGACAGCTTGTTAAGCCATTAAGTTGAGGAGGATGCTCTGGCTGTAAGCACCTGAACACTGAATGTTTGTTGATGAAGCTTCTGAAGTCTCTTGCTTCCCTTTTGCAGTTTGACTTTCATTGTGATAGGGTTTAAGAAGTCTCCTCTAAGATGTTGCTTTTGAACAAGAAATTATTTTTTAAAAATTATTTTAATTGTCTGTTTTGCCCTGGATATCCCAAGTGCAGTGTGATGCTGAGAGGAGGTGGTATCAGAAGAGCCTGCTCATGGCCTTGACCAGTGATGCTTTTAGATATGTCTCCAGGAATGGATATTACTCAGCCTCTGGTGTTGTACCACCAGAATACAAAAAATAATAGAAATGCATTTATTCTTTGATGTTTGAATTCCCTGTATTCCAACTTGCGTCATTACTACCATTCCTGTTTTTGTCCAAGAGTGGTTTAGTTCCTTCAGCTGCCTCAGAAAAAAAAGAACCAATGAGGTCCTCATTACTGACATCACAGGGTACTACTAGATAGGAGGATAGTGGTACAAAGTGAAAGTTTCATCTTCAGGGTCCTGCTGTGTACCTGAATTTATAAGAACTGATGGAAAAACTCACCAAGCTACTCCCCATAATTTACCAGCAGTCCTGGCTAACCACGGAGGTGCCAGGCAACTGGATGGTGGCCAATGTAATGTTTCTCTGCAGAAAGGGTCAGAAGTAGAATCTGGGGAGCTAAGGGCCTGTCAGCCTGACCTTGGTGCTGGGGAAGCTCATGGAGATCTTCTTGAGTGCCCATCACATGGCAGGTACAAGAGATCCATGGGATCAGGCCCAGCCAGCATGCATTTGTGAAAGGTATAACTGCCCGACCCAATCTCCTCCTATAACACAGTGACCCTCTTAGTGGATGAGGGGAAGTCCAAGGATGCTAACTTCCTGGACTTCAGGAAGTCTTTGGCACTGCATTCCATAGAATTCTCCTAGAGATGCCAGCTGCTTGTGGCTTGGATGTTCTGTTCTCTGAGTTAAAAACTGGCTGATGGCCTGGCCCAGGGAGTGCTGGTGAATGGAATTCGATCCAGCTGGGGCCAGTCACTAGTGGTGTTCCCCAGGGCTCTCTACTGGGGCCAACCCTGTTACTTTTATTCATGATCTGAATGAGGGAATTGAACTCCTTTAGTCAGTTTGAGAACAACACCAAGGTGGGTGCAGTGCTGATCTGCTGGAGGGCAGGGAGGCCCTGCAGAGGGATCTGCACAGGTTGGATCCCTGGGCCAGGACCAGTTGTGTGAGGTTCAACCAGGCCAAGTGCTGGGTGCTGCCCTTGGGTCACAACAACCCCCTGCAGCTCCAGGCTGGGACAGAGTGGCTGGAAAGCTGCTGGGTGGGAAAGGACCTGGAGGTGCTGGTTGTCAGTGGCTGGACATGAGCTGGAGTGTGCCCAGAAGGCCAAGAAGGCAGATGGAACCAGGCTTGTGTCAGCAGTAGTGTGGCCAGCAGGACCAGGGCAGTGACCAACCCATGTGCAGGGGGCACTGGTGAGGCCACACCTGGAATCCTGTGCTCAGCTTTGTTTCCTCACAGCAGGAAGGACGCTGAGGTGCTGGAGCATGTCCAGAGAAGGAAGCAGAGCTGAGGAAGGGTCTGTAGAGTGAGTCATATGAGGAGCAGCTGAGGGAACTGGGGGAGTTTAACGTGGGGAAAAGAAGGCTCGGGGGAACCTTATCACTCTCTACAGTGGTCTAAAAGAAGACCGTGTGGGGTTCAGCCTTTCTTCCCAGCAACTAGCTATAGGGAAAGGAAAATGGCCTCAAGTTGTGCTGGGGGAGGTTCAGGTTGGATATTAAGGAAAATTTCTTCACTGAAGGAGTGGTCAAGCATTGGAACAGACTCCCTAGGGAAGTGGTGAAGGTCACCATCCCTGGAAGTGTTCAGAAATTGAGTAGATGTGGCACTTCATGATATGGCTTAGTGGTATTCAGTCAAAGGCTGGGCTTGATGATCTTGGGGGTCTTTTCCAGACTTAATGATTCTATGATTCTGTATTGAGTCCTCTTGTTTTCTCACTCAGCTAAATGCCAAGTGATCATTTGTGTTTGTATGGAGCAGTGTCCTTGTAGTGATGCAGTGGTGGAGGTTGTTTGAGCATAGGAAACAACCTCTTTGTCCCATGCAGGAGGCCACAGCTGCTGATGTGGGGAGATACTTTTGGGTTGATGGTTGGAGGGTGAAGGAGCAGCTGGTGCTGGTGACATGTGAGCAGTTTCCTTAATGGGGAATACTGAGCTGACTGGGTTGGACCATGTTGGGTGGTGGTCTGTGAGTGATGGATCTCTTTGCTTGCTAATGATGTATTGGGGTGAAGAAGGAAAAGGATGATAATCTGCTCTGTGTACTACAGCATGTCCCCATAGCCACTGGGGTGTAAGCACAGGCGGGAGCATCCTGGACCAGTTGTGGTGGCCGTAGCAGAGCATTGAACGATTCTGGACATCTCCTGTGGGCTTTGTGACTTTTTGGTATCTCTTGAGTGGAGTGGGTAGCACTGGGCACTCTTTTCCTTGTCTAAATCTCTGCAGACCTTGATGGGTCCCCTCCTTGATTCTTTGAGGTGCATCTTGTCTGTGCCAGCCTGTTTCTTCCAAAGCAGTTCTGCAGCATTGCAGAATGGTTGTTTATGGCAGGATGATGGTTTGGAAGTTGCTTTCATGTCTTGGCATTACCAGAGGGTCTGGAAGGGACATTGTGGTGGTGGAAGAGGAAGAGGTGTGCAGGACAGGCGTCATGCCGTCTGGGGCAGATGGGTACCCCAACAGTCTGGCAGCTGTAAGAGATGCCTGGGGGCTGCAAGACCACCATTCCATTCCATGAGAATGGTCTGCTGTCCATAGGCAGGAGGTATTGGCAAGATGGGCTACAGGAGGGAGACTCATCCCTGCCTGGTTGAGGGGACTGTGTCTTTGCATGTCTGGTATAAGCATGAAGCACAATGACCACAGCTTTGCTTTTTCATTCTTTTTTGTTTTTACAAGTGTTTATTTCTAGCAAAAGAAAGAAAGAAAAAATAAATAAATAAATAAATAAATAAATAAATACATAAACATGTGAACAAATAAATTAATACATAAACAATTAATTAATTAAGTGAGTAAACAGAGTTATGTGATAAGTAGTGGCTGGCATCAGAGTCCCGCAGTAGTTCCCCAGTGCCCATGATCCTGCCCATGATCCCCATACCATCCATATCCCCTTGCAGCTGTCCATGAGTAAGCACAGAAATTTCCTCTTCCTTCCTTTCCAGCAGCCATGGTTTGGGTGTGTGGGCTGTACCACAGACTGACCCCAGTGTCACCATGGTCATACCCCTTTCCCCATCAGCTCATCATTCTGGTCGGAAGAGGTGTGACCGGTACCAAGTGATCGCAGCCTGGTCTGCTGGTGTCACCACTCAATTTGTGGCCACTGGTGCTGGCTGGGGATGGGTGTTTGCTATCCGTGGATATACTGGGGTCCAAAGCAGCATGGTGCTTCATTCGCCGTATGAGTCTGTCCACGTGTCGGAAGCAGTCAAGAGCTTCGAGGCGGACGTGGTCCCAGGCGCAGGCGCTGTGGTTGTGGGCTTGGAGGAAGAGGTGGATGTCCCTGAAGTACTTGTTGATGGTGAGCAGCTGGTTGCGTGGTCCTTTGAAGGGCGCGGCGTTGTCGGGGAGGCATTGCTCGAGGTGGTGGATGTGGTGCTGGAGTTTGTTGAGGAGATCGTTGCGAGCCTGGGTGGGCCAGTGCTGGCGGCTGCTGTTGGTGCTGAGGGTGCGGAAGAGGTGCTGGAGGATGTGGAGGGCGGTGGCGGCGGCTTGGTGCGGGTGGAGGTTGTTGTGGAGGAGGCTGTCGGGGAAGAAGGGCGGCTCTTGGAGGTGGCAGGGCTGTGTGTGGCTGGGAGCCATGTCCTGGAGAAGCTGGACTGCATCCCCAGGATCGTGTGTCCGCAGGTGGTGGCACGGGAGGCTGGCAGCAAGAGCGGTGATGAGGAGGAGCAGTGCCAGGGTGCTCTGCCGCAGGCAAGGCTGGGCGCATCCAGGTGCAGCCATGGTGGAGCTTTGGGTGCTGCGCAGGAGCCTGGTCTGGCTCGGTAGTGGTGGTTGCTTTGCTGGAGGTGCTGCCAAATCTGCAGTTTTATGTGCCCATGCTCAGGCTTTCCTTTCATCACCATCTTTAGAGAGTTTCCCTTTTCTATTTTCACTTTTGTTTTTTAGTTTGTTTTCTTCTGAGAGCTTTGGTGCTTGTCTCTGACCAGGGTGGGGCGCTGCTATGAGAACAGGAGCTGACACTTTTCTCAGGGCTGCTGCCAGGGGAAGCCTGGCTACCCTGCTCTTACAGGAGATGAAAGTGCAGCAGAAGTTTTCCAGGTGGCTGTGCTGGGGATATGTTTCAGGATTGTCTTTTCATCTGTTTTGTGTTTGTTTTTTGGGTTTTATCTTCAAATTTCTTTACCTACTGGCATCTGGTTTTTTTCCTTATTAATGCTCTAGTATTATTTGTATATAATGGTTTTTTTGCATGTTAATTAGTGTTTTCTTGTATTTCTTATTGAAAAATATTGTTAGTTTCTCAGTCTTTTAAAATTCTATTTATATGTATATATATTTTTTAAATATTTTTATTTTTTTCTGTGGCACCTGCAGCTTTGCTAGTGCAAGAGCTTTTCCTCTCTCTGCAAAATCATTGGAGCCATCTCTTATACCATACCCCTGTATCCAGAGTTAATTACCCTTGGTATGTTGGTAGTTAGAAATAAATGTGCAGATGTCACAAAGGATTTTTCATCAACTATTCATGCAGTGTTTGTTCTTTCTAGATTTTGGGGTGGTTTTTTTAATGTGTTGTGAATTTTTGTGAAAATGTGGTAGTGTTACATGGTCTGGGGCCAGGAGCAGGTGGGAATATTTCTATTTCACGTGCCAGTCCACTTGCATTTGAAAAGTGAAAGTGGGCAGAGTTCCAGTGAGAGTCGTCACTGCTTCCTGTGTAACTTCCAGCAGTAAGAGATCCCTGTGGTTACTGATAAAGCAAGAATGGGATTTTCTCCTGAGATGTTTTTAATACGTAACTCAAGTGATGTGCATATTGTTGCTGTAAAGTCTCACTGTGGATTTTTTTGTTATTTGGGTTCTTTTGCTGTATGTTACATTGGGATATGCTGTCTTCTCTGTTAATCTGTTGCAAAGATCTTACAAATATGTCAGCTGGTGTGTGTGGTACCCAGTGAGTTGCTAGATGGAACTTAAATCTATTATGTCTCATCACTTACCCTTTTTTCATCCTTTTCTGCTTTACTTTTTGAGCCTATTTCTGATATTTCAGTTTTGACTTTAGGCAGCTCCTCCTTTTGTAGGTCAGGAGACCTATAAAGTGATTTCCCACAGACTATGGGAACATCTGTGATGTTTGAAGAGCAGCATCTTCCCTGATACTTTCTTTTGAGCAGGCATGAACTGCAGACATAACTGCCTTGCACTTGTATTTTCTAATGAGTTTTTAGTTTGAGTGTGTGTATGCACAAGTAGGATACAGATATTCAGTGTTCATGTGGTCTCCCCCTTCCTGAGGTGCAGTGGGAATAATTGCAACCCTTACAACCTCTTACCATGTGGGTTTGATTATATTTTGTCCAGTTAGTATAGGGGGAAAAAGTTTGTGTCAGTTCATACCCTCTAGATTGTGTTCACTTCTCTAGACCTTCTTTTTCATTTTCATCAGAAGTTTATGAGAATACTGCTTTTGAGTAACCTGCTAAGACACTTAATGTGAATTTAGTTGTGTTTTGCCAAGTGATTCATCCTGGAGTTCCTAAGGGGGAATTACCAGGGAAGGAAAGGTTGATGATAAAATGGCACCATTACAAGTTACAGAAAGCACTTACAGTACTAAAACTTTGCCACATTATTTCATGTTCAGTGATGGAGGATTGGGTGTAGGAGACAGGGAAATGATGCGCAGAAATGGAGCAACGTGGAGGGTGCTGTCAACTCCAAGAAAACATTTGAGGTGCTATAGCATTTTCAGAGAGGGGTATGATAAAGGAGGAGATTTTTCCATCATTTGAAAATGTGTGGAAATGGACACATTACTATTTAAAGCATCATCTCTTTCTGGACTGGAGGAGGTGAGGAGTAGAACATGAAAATTAGAAGGTAAAAAACAGATTACCAGACCCACAGGTGGAGGTCACCCAGAGAGAGAAAGGTAAATTTCTTGCCATTTTTCCCAAACTGAGGTCAAAACTCTGCTTTAGTTTTGCTAGCATGCCCTGTCATTTCAGAGTGCAAGCTTTCTAGTATTGCTTACCTTCTTATAAAAGACCTAGAAGAATGACCTGAGGCAGTGGTTTCCAGCTTTTTTATGCACCCTATCTGCAAAAAATTTGTGAGCACTCACTTTCAGTATATTTTTATTTCTGAATGGCATACTTACACCCCTGTACTAATATATATGTTATAAAACATACACAAAATTAAAAATTAAAAAAGGAGAGAAAGGTTAAATAAACAGTGTTTTATATTTCTCTTAAGTTGAATTTATCAAAGATACCACATCCATTTTATTCCTGCACTCCAGTGGGTTCTGATATACGCCCAACTTCGAAGACTATGACCTGAATTCTTCTTTAAAGTAGTTTAAATCAATTTTCCAGTCATCCAATATTAACTATTTTTCTCTGTATTTTAATGTTTTTGCTGTTTTCATAGCTGACATTTCCATTTTTAGAAAACAGGGCATGGTACAAGGGCAAAGCCCTTAGACTTATGCCCATGTTGTGATTACAGTCCTGGCTTGACCCCAGGCCTTTGATTCAAAATGGTCAGTTCTCTTTCAGGCAGTCTCATTGGAAGATTGCAATTCAGAGCTGGGAGTGTGTGGGAAATCCCTTAGTTATTGCCTTTAACTTACCATTAAAAGATGAAATATTTATACATAACATGAAAAGTGTCTATAACATTCATTTTTAGCTTGAGGATCCAAGTAAATCTAGTATGCAGATGATAAGATTTGTCTAGTTGTGTTACAGTTTCAACTATTAATAAATGGTGTTGTCTTTCTCCAAGGATTACTATGGAATTACATTCCCTGCTCCTGCAACCTTGACAGGCAGAGATGGAAGCCTTGCTAACAACCCATACTCAGGTGAGTGCTAGTTAAAGATGAGGATGCAAGTGAGATACGCTGGTTTCTCAGTGCTGGTCATCCTGCTGATGCTCAAAGAGGAGTTGCTTTTCCTTTCTGTGGTCAAAGAACCTCTTCTTTGTTCCTACCCTTGTTCTTTAGCTGTCATTGTGCACAGATGATACTAATGCTATCCAGGATTTCAACCAGTGGTTTTCATCCACTGCCAGTTGATTACATCTTAAAACTGTAGCCATAGGCATTGTACTTCCTATAATGATGATATTAAGTGCTGTCATACTTCCTGGTAACCAGCAAAAAGAATATTGTTGAGGAGTGAGGTAGAAGGGATTGATATATGTCACCTCCTTGATAAACACATGAACATGCTACTCTGTAGGCTACCAGAAAGTACAAGTGTTTGTGAATTTTCTGCTTCATGATCACTTCTCTAGGGAGGCTGTTTTTGGGTTAATAACTGAATTTCCCTTCCTGCTTCTTCAATAAGGTGGCCCACGATGCAAGCCTTGCTTTCCTGGCCTTCAGCTACTGTCTTCAGAACTTTGGTGGTGTGAGGAACTGGACATCTTAACTAGTCATGCTTGTCAAATAAACAGACATCTTGGCAAAAATATGCCCATCACTGCCTGTAAATCTTAACCTGCTTTCAGCCCATGAAGCTTAGCTAAACAGGTTAACCTCCAGGAGAGTCACACTTTAACACAACAACCATTGGCTCTCTGGCTATTTCCCATGCTTCTGCTTTTGGCATGTTTTATTGCAATGATGTGATAGTAATGAGTCTGCTCAGACCATGTGAGATAGGTGAGTATTGGCATCTCTCTTTATCAATCAAATAGCCATGGCACAGAGTTCTGTTCCATAAACAGGCAATAACTCTGTGTCTGTTAGGAACAGTGACTGGATGAGGGCTTCCCATGAACAACTGCAGGCTTTCAGGTGTAGGATATGTCCTTTTCTGTAGTTGTCTGCTTCTATTCAGAGGATTTAAATCCATTAAGTTCTCCACCTTGCAGAATCCTTGATAGCTTTTCTAATCCGTTCTTTCTTTCACAGGTGATGTAACAAAGTTTGGCCGTGGAGATTCTGCCTCTCCTGCTCCTGCAACCACACTGGCCCAGCCACAGCAGAACCAGACACAGACTCACCACACAACTCAGCAGCCCTTCCTCAACCCGACCCTGCCCCCGGGGTACAGCTACACTGGGCTCCCTTACTATGCTGGAATGCCCGGTGTTCCCAGTGCATTCCAATATGGGCCAACCATGTTTGTAAGTGTGACAGCCTAAACTGTAACCCTCCCTGTCTGCCTCTCCAGTTTTACTTTCTCCAGCTGAAATACTCCACATCTTGGAGTTACAGGAAGGTTTGAGTTGGAAGGTATCATCAAAGACCATCTTGTTCCAATCCCCATACCTTGGGCAGGGACACCTTTCACCTAGACCAGGTTGCTCAGAACCCCATCCAACCTGGCCTTGAACACTTCCAGGGATGGGGTATCCACATCTTCTCTGGAAAACCTGTGCCAGTGCCACACCACTCTCATGGTGATGACTATTTTCTTTACATCTAATCTAAATCTACCAACTTGCATTTTAAAACAGCTGCCCTTCATCATGTCACTACAGGGCCTGGTAAAATGTTTTTCCCATCTTTCCCATAAGCCTTTAACTGTAGAAAGGTCTCCCCTAGAGCCTTCTTTCCTCCAGGACATACACCCCCGACTGTCAGCCTATCCTCATAGGAGAGATGAGCTCATCCCCATGATCATCTTTGTGACGTCCTCTGGATCTGCTTCAACAGGTCCACAGCTTCTTCATACCAAGGAGCCTAGAGCTGGAGTCAGTATTCAGATGGACTAGAATGGAATAGAGTCAGCTTCCCCCAGTCTGCAGGAGATCTCCAGAAACATGCAATGTGAAAAAATAGCTACAATCTATTATAAATCTAATCTAATCTAGAAGAAAACAAAAATATTACAAGGCCAGAACTCATGGACCTCTGTGCAAGTTTCTGTAAAGACCTTTCAGATGCATTTTGTGGGCTTGCTGTTCCTGAAAGCCCTTACTAGTCCCTGGAGAGTCAAGAAGAGACCCAAAACTTGAGTCAGTGAGGTAAGAGAGCCTGGATGGAGCAGATCCCATTAAGGCAGAGAGCAGGGCTGGAAGTCTCAGGAAGAAGAAGGTTATTTGGGAAGAGGTACCACTCTGCTGCAGCGACAGGGGTGTGCCACAACCTTCCTGAAGAAACGTCCTAAGAAGGACGGCTCGGGGCACAGGCACGTCCTTCTCCCAGCCTGGCGAGTGATTTTCAGCTCAGCTTCAGTTCTCAGGCAACATAGAGAGGAGAGACTGGAGCTGTGTACAGTGCTCTACAGAGTAACAGCCTTTATTAAGAGCAGGGCCCTCTGTGAAGGGAGCCAGGAGCAGAAGCTCCCTGAACTGGTGAAAAACCAGGGTTGATATAGGGAAGGTAAGAGGCAGGACAAAACTGGTAACCAGTAGGATGTGGGCACAGGGGTGGAGAGTGAGGGGGAAGAACCAATGGGTAACCAAGAATCAACATAGAACTACAAAGGCTTCTGGGGATGAAATTTTCTCACCCTAACCACAGAGTCTGTGACTCAAGGGCTAGTCTTCCAGGGGAGTGCAGCAAGCCCTTTGTTGGCTAGCTCTTTGGCCCCCACAATTCCCCCTTCTTTATTTAATAAAAAGGCTTCCCCCAGAGACCTTGCAGGCAACCTTTTGAATCAACGAAACATACACAGAAAAACAAGAACGACTAGGAGAACCCAAAAAAACCCATTTTTTAAGAGGGAGGTAACCCATCCCTTGGGTCCAGAAAGTCTATTGCAGCTTGGTTTTAGAGCATGGCATGCTTGATAGTTTCTTCATCTGCCAGGAGGTCACTTAACACAGCGGATGTTAAGTTGGTCTGCTTACCAAGCCATCAGTCTAGGTGAGAAAGCTCACTGAGCTTTAGTGGCGGCAACCCAAGGCAGAAAAAGATATCACTACCCTCTTTGTGTATGTCCAACTGTAAATCTGGCTATCACAATTTTTGTCTAATTGGGTGAGCTCTCTTTTTGGCTGACAAATGAATTCTTTTTCTGCCAATCATAAATTAGTGTTGAGTTTGGGATGAGGATGGTAAGCTGGCCAAGTGTGCAAGGACCTCCCTGAAGGCGGGAGGGAATTCCTGCCCACACTCTGTCCCCACAGATCAAAAACGCACTCCGAGGCAACACTTTGGGATGATGGGAGGAGGCAGATCATGTGCTGCATGTAATTGCACTGATTAAATTGGTTGTAAATTTTTGTTGTTGGATGATACATCTTTTGGTAGATGGATTTTTGATACTCAGAGACAGGCCATGCTTTACCTGATGGGCAGTAATGGAACTTTACACAATAGGTGGCCTTGGAGGACCCCAAAAGCTCTAATTCTTGGGGTTCCTCTGGTGCATGGGGTAAAATCCTCATCCACTAGTCCAAAGTGTCTGTTGAGTTGGGCTCCTTCTTCATGAAAGGATATTCACTGGACCTTAGAGGAATCCCTACCAGGCATGAGGCTTAAGGGTTGTTGGTGCTGCCCATGGACAGGCACTTCTTGTTCTGTTAGAGAGTCTTTGCAAAGGTGATCTACACATTCTCTTTGGGCTGTGCTACTAGCCAGGCATTCACTGCTGACGGTCCCAGGAACATCCAGAGGATCAGGAATTCTGGGAGGGTTTTGTTTGCCGTCTTCTTTAAGCAGTTGGAACTTCTGTGGAGGGGTGTTTAAGTGAAAGAAAATTAATTTTGGTTTTGGAGGGGGGTAATTTTCCCTCCCTTCTCTCCCCCCTTTTCTAAAAATTGTAAAAAGAGAACAGGTATCAGGTTTACAACAACAAAGGAGTTAACAGTCTCTGAGGCACTGGTTTGCCCGTGGTGTCATTTTGCGCAGTGGGGATGCACAACTGGTCACTGCCTGTAGCAGCATCAAGGTGTATCAGTAGTAAACAGGGGTTTATATGGGGAGGGTATTATGTAGGTAAAGGTGAAAGAAAGGGAAGAGGATAGGGAAAGGGAAAGAAGTTAGAGGAACTTTGCTTATCGAGAATGGCAGCTTCACTGTTTTTGGCCCAGTGTAGGGTTTGTTCTTGTTTGAGATGGGGTAGTAGGATGGCTGGGGAGGGTTCCAGCAGCATCTCCATCTCCAGGCGGTGGTGGTTTGTCTATCTTGAGGACCTGCGTGGGTCTCAGAAGAATGTGAGCACTCTGTCATAAGTGTAGTGTTTGCAGGGCCCAGGTATTGTCCTATGTTTTTCCCTGGGAGCCATTTGGGACTGAATGGTGTGGGCACACAGGTTTACCCTCCCCCCAGGTAATCAGTGAGAAAGGTCCTGATGTTTGTTATGACTCAGGGTCCTTGATCAGCACCAGCGGCTTCTCTGTGAACTTATCTTGGGTCAGATTGGAGAAGTGACATATTACAGGGGGGTCAGGCTCTGAGGATGAACAACTTAGAAAATTGATGACATAAAGAGCTTTGCAGAGCTTTGCAGAGCTTTGCAGAGCTTTGCAGAGCCTCTCAGTGGGAGGAATGGCCTCTGTTCCTCCCTACTGCTGATCAAGGACCTTCTTAAGAGTTTCCTGGGTCCTCTCTATGACTGACTGCCTTGTGGGAGAGTGTGGTATGCCCATGGTGTGTGTTTCACCCCCCCACTGATTGAAGAAGTCCCTTAATTTGTGGGAGGAGTAAGCAGGTCCATTATCTGTTTTTACTTGTTGTGGGACTCCCAGGGTGGCAAATGCAAGGAGAAAATGGCAGATGGTGTGCTTGGCATTCTCTCCCATGTGGGCTGAGGCAAACGCTGCACCAGAAAAGTATCCATTGATACAAGGACATACTTGGTCTTCTCAAAGGAAGGGACCTTCCTTTGGGTAATGTCCATCTGCCATATTTGGCAGCTGTTGAGACCTCAGGCAGCTGTTGAGACCAGGGTTCATGGATGGGATTTGGTAGGCTTGGCAACTGGGGCAGGTTGCAACGATTGCCCTGACTTGATCCCTGGATAGCCTGAACATCCTTATTAAGGCTGGGACATTTTGATAATAAAAGGAATGGCACAACTTCACCTGAGTGAATATTTCAGGGACACTGGCTCTCCTGGCAGGCATGGCTAGTGCATCTGCCCTCCTGTTAGCCTCCGCAATGGCACCTGGAAGGTTGGTGTGTGACCTCACATGCATGATGTAATATTGTGGCTTTCTGTGGAAGATGAGGAATATTCATTTAGAAAGCAATTTATACAAATTTGGGTTGGAGACCTCTTTTAGAAAAGAATGTTCGGCCCTCATAGCTACTCTGGCAACATAAGCTGAATTGGTCACCAAACTGAAAGGCTTGTGGAACCTTTCAAAAACTCTGATGATGGCTGCTAGTTCTGCAATCTGTGGTGATCCTTTGACCACCTGGACATCAGACTCCCACTCCTGTATCCTGGAATCCCTCCAAGTCATCATTGACTTGTGGGATTTTCCTCATCCATTGGTGAAAACAGCCAGGCTTTGAGTGATGTTTTGCTTAGTAGTCATTTGGGGACCAGATTAAATGTTGATTTAAACAATTTGTGGCCAGGTGGATGAATGGAAATGTAGTCTGTGTAGCTATCTAGGGCAAACTGGAGGCTCTCATTGGTTTGGAGTAAAGGCTCCAAATCCCCAGTTTTCAATGGAAGGAAAATGCATGTGAACTCACACCCAGCAAGAGTGCAGAGATGGGCTCTGGCCCTTTAATAAATTCAGCCATGATTTCCTGCAGAGTAGTTATAGTCTTTGTGGGTTGATTATGTGTGAAGACCACTCAATGATAAGGAATGGCTGTCTCAATGCCCTATCCCACTGAAAAATGAGCCCATAAAAGCACAGGGCCTTACCCAGGATGACCAGTTGGAAGGGCAGGCTGGGCTCATACCGATGGGCTTGTTGTGAAGACAGGCCCTCCTGCACCTGGAGAATGGATTCTCGGGCTTCCAGCATGAGGGTGTGTGGTGAATCCAGGTCCTTGCTTCCGCGGAGCACGTTGAAGAGTGGTGTGAGGACCTCCTTCATGATCCCAAGCAGGGGATGTGCCTAGGTGATGGATACAGAGTTGATGTAGTTCTCGCAGGGTCTTCGGGTCATCCCAAATGGGCAGCTGCTGGGGTACATGAATCCAGAGTCTCTGGTAGGTCCAGGGACAGATGTACTGGATCTTTTCCTCACAGATCTCAAACCCAGCATCTTCAGTTGTCTGAACTGCCTTTTGTAGAGTTAGTTTTAAGTGGTTTTTGTCTGGCACACAGACTAGAATGTCACCCATGTAGTACAATATAATGGAGTGTGGGAACAGAACACTCACTGAGGACAGGATGTGGGCTATTTACCACTGGCAGATGGTGAGAGAATTTTTCATCCCTTGTGGGAGGACAAGGCAGTGGTACCTTTTTAGAGGGGCCTGTCTGTTTGGAGAGGGGACAGAGAACACAAACCTTGGAGCGTCCCAGGGATTGAGAGGGATGTTAAAAAAGCAGTTTTTGATACCTATGATGGCTAACTTCCAGTCCCAGAGTAGCATGGAAGGTGAGGGCATGCCTGGGTGGAGGGGACCCATATCCTCTATCACCTCATTTATTTTTCTAAGATTGTGGAGGAGCCTCCATCTATCTTTGCCTGGTTTTCATAAAACAAAGGGGAGTTCCAAGGGCTCTTGGTTTCGGTAATGTGGCCCTTGGCAAGCTGCTCCTCCACAAGAGCCACTAGTGCACGCAATTCGGCGTTAGACAGGGACCACTGAGCAACCCATACTGGGTGGTGGTGTTTCCAGGTGAGCTGGGGGATGGTAGGTTTTGCACACTCCTCAGCAGCCCCCTCTAAAAATCCCTACTGGGGATTTGGAGAGAGGCCCCTCACTGTGATAGAACATCCTTCCCCCAGAGGGTTATTGTGTTCACCACAGAGGTGAACCACCAGAGGGTTATATGTGTTCACCAGTGGTTGAACACATGTTCATGAACACATGAACAAATGGCCTGATGGTTGCCGTGTTTCCTTCAAGTCCTTCTACAATACCATTTTGCTTACTCTGCATGGAGACTGCAACTCCTCCAGTCCACAAGATCATCCCCACCACAGGCTGTAGTTCCCAGTTGGCTGGCCACTAGGAGCAGGCAGTGATGGTGACATCCACCCCTGTGTCCAGCATGCCCGGGTGATGGATCATCTCCCCCTTGCAGAACAGGACACATTCTACAACAGGTTCTAGAATGTCTCAACTACAACTTGAGCCCACATGGTGGTGGGGTTGAGAGGAACCTGTTCAGGGCATTTAGGTGGTAAAAGGAAAGCTTGGGTGATCAGAGTACCTTTAGGGAGGTAAAATGGTGAGTCTGTGCAACGGAGTTGTACAAATATTTCTTCCCCTGGGTTGATAGTCTGTACTTCAGGGAATACATAAATTTGTCCCGGACCATAAAAAGTGTCCCCAAGAATAAAAATGTTTGAAGGACTACCAGGTAGCCCACGTTTCCCTGTAGGAACCTTGTGGATACAGTCATTGGCAAAGTTAAATGGAAAGTTTGGTTGCCAGCTTGGCACCGGGCTCCCACCTGGATTGCTCTGTGTGTTGGGTCCTCCTAATACACTCAGGGACTTCAATGGAGCTCTTGGTGGACTACTCCCCTGCTCCTGGAGGCTGCTGGTAGGTCTCGGAGGTGGGATGGTAGACCTTGCCGGAGGGATGGCGCAGTGCAACATTTGATTTGATGTCAGAGCATGGGGCCATCCTGCACTCTGCCTGAGGTTTCCTGGACACTGCTGGTGCCAGTTCTGTCTTGTGAGCCGTTGGTGATTGGATGGATGGTGCTGGTCCTGGAAGAAAGATCTCTTGGGACAGTCTTTAAAGAAATGTCCTGGTTTGCCACAGTTAAAACAGCGACTAGTCTCTTTGTTTGCCTGCCACTGCACAAGCGCTGGATGTCCCTTCTTCTACCTCTTTTGCAACCGCTAAGCCTACAGCATTTTTGGTGGAGGTGGAGGAATGTTTGGTGGAAGCTTCAACCATTTGATCAATGGTTCAGGGTCAAGAGGAAGGGCTCTTAGAATTCCTTTATGGTCAGCATTGGCATTTGCCATGGCAATTTTTACTAATAGTTATTTTTGGGCCTGGGCTCTCTATTTGTCTTTCAATTGCTATTTTTAGCTTGTCTGTATACTTAATAAAAGACTCACTTGACCCTTGTTTGATGTTAGTAAAACACTGTGTTGGCACCATGTCATCAGGGATAACAAGCAGGGATATTTTTGTGGCATTGGCAGTGTCTTTGGGAGTTGGCTCGTCTAGGTCTCAGGCTTGGTCTCAAGGCTTTTGGAAGTCACCTTCTCCTGCCATTTGCTCCAAAGTCAAATTGGGTTTATTAGCATCTCTGGCATATGCATCTGCCAATTGTTTAAAGTGCTTTTTCCATTTTCTTTCCCACAGCATATATTCAGCTGGGGAGAGTAGGCAGTTCATAATATTTTTGATATCATGGGGTACCGTGACATGAGCAGTGATGGTGGCTTTGAATACGTTTTTAAAAAAAAGGTGACCCTTGACCATGCTCCTCTGCTGCCTTGCACAGCTCCTGTAACTCCCAGTACTGTAAGGATTCTCACACAGTAATGTTTGCTCCTGCCTGGTCGTGCCTGCACACCACAGGGAAGGCTAAGATCTTTTTTGATAGTGCCGAGTCTCCTGCCTGAGTGGCCTCCCTTTGAATTTTTGCCCAGCAATCCTCATACTCAGTCTGAATCAAAGTCTGAGGAGTTGCTGCTCTCATCCTCTGAGGAGGATGGGGAAGGCCCTTGATGATAGTGTGGGGCCACTTCAGGCAACCGGACTTTGCCTGTTGGTGGGAGGCAGTGGAAACCAATATGGCCTCCTTCTGGTTGCCATCATTCTGACTTCTGGTCCTGATGTTGCAGGAACAGGAAGTGGAGGGGCCATCAGGGGAGGAGCTCAGGTTGGAGGGGGCATGCATGGGGTCTGCAACAGGGAGGGGTTTCCCGGTGGAAGGGGAGGCTCCTCACACAGTTACACCCATCAGTGACATGGGGAGGGAGGAGGAGCAGGGCGCGATGGGAGGTGTGGGAAGAGACAGGGTCAAGGTGGAAAAGTGGCCATTTTGAGATGCAAGGGCGGGAGAACTCAGATGTGGGGGAGACAAAATAGCGGGGCTGGCCACATTGCCAGCACCATCTTGAGAAGAAGCTTTAAATGGGGGAGATGCGACTGGGTAGGTGGGCACAGGGAGGAGGTTAGAGGAAAGGTCCAGAGCAGCATGGCCAGTGCCCTCCTGGCAAGGGGAAAGAGGCAGCTGGAGGGTGTCGGGGAGACGGCAGCAACCTTAGGCCTGTTGGGAACAACCACCTGCTGACTGTTCCTCAGACAGGGAAAGGGGTTTGGGAGCGCAGGGAGAGGTTGAAGGGAATGGGGTTTTCAACTGAGGACCCGAAACTTTTCCCAGCTTATCAACAGATTGAACAATAAGGTGAAACAAAGGATAAAACGTGGCAACTGAAAAATTCCCATTGGCTTGAGCTGAATACAGTTCTTTCCCCACTTCATCCCCAAATGAAAGAAATAAACAGAATTGAATTGGCCATAGAAAAAATCTTAAAAACCCAATGAGTAAATATTTTCAAAGTTCCCTTTGAAAACTTAAAATTTCCTGCAACAAGGGCACCCACAACTTGGAGGTAAAAGTCCCTTTCAGGAGGGCTGACCTGAGGTCTACTAAGCTGATTTCCCATCCTAGTCTGACTCCACACTTAGCAGCAAAAGGAAAACAAAATGTGAAAACACCCAATAAAACTCACTTTCTTCAGACCAATGCCTGCTGGGCCAATAGAAGGCTGGTGGGTGGGTGGTCACCTGATGGCCGATCCTCAGGGGATCATCTTCTTCTTCTCCCCAGATGGGCAGCGGGGGTCCCGGTCATTGGCCGTCACATAGCCCTTATTAAGGAGTTCTCCTCCGGGGAGTGGTGCTCCCAACAGCAGCTCGCTCTGCAGTGAAAACTGCAGCAGTCGCTTCTTCAGGGGCTTCTTCGGATGCTGCACTTTGGGCGCCGCCTGCTGCGGTGACGGGGGCAGTTGTAGGGGTGCTGCAGCCTTCCTGAAGAAACGTCCTAAGAAGGACGGCTCGGGGCACAGGCACGTCCTTCTCCCAGCCTGGCGAGTGATTTTCAGCTCAGCTTCAGTTCTCAGGCAACATAGAGAGACTGGAGCTGTGTACAGTGCTCTACAGAGTAACAGCCTTTATTAAGAGCAGGGCCCTCTGTTGAAGGGAGCCAGGAGCAGAAGCTACCTGAACTGGTGAAAACCCAGGGTTGATATAGGGAAGGTAAGAGGCAGGACAAAACTGGTAACCAGTAGGATGTGGGCACAGGGGTGGAGAGTGAGGGGGAAGAACCAATGGGTAACCAAGAATCAACAGAAATACAAAGGCTTCTGGGGATGAAATTTTCTCACCCTAACCACAGAGTCTGTGACTCAAGGGCTAGTCTTCCAGGGGAGTGCAGCAAACCCTTTGTTGACTAGCTCTTTGGACCCAGCACTGCTCCAAGCAGAAGGGTAGATGAAGTTATTTAGGGCCCTGTAGGATAGTATTTTATGAACAGCCTTAGGCAGGAATTGATATTTACTTTGACTCTGTGGTTGTTCTCAGGGTAAAAATTTGCTGTTTGCATTCAGTATATGAAAGAAATATGCAGCCTGTTTTGAAGGAGGGCTGCATTGCAATCACAGGGACAGGTCCAGGAGAAATTCTGGGACACAAATCCACTATAGCAAGTTACTGCTGTCAGCAGGCCTATCCCATCCCGGTCCTCCCATCTCCAGACTGAATTCCCAACATGAGGTGGAAGGTGCCTTCCCCACTAGATGGCAGAGGGAACCTGTGTTCCAGCTGACGGGGCCTTTTGTTCCGTCCTTTGTCCAGGTACCTCCAGCATCTGCTAAACAGCACGGAGTCAACTTGAACACGGCATCGACTCCCTTCCAGCAGGCGAGTGGCTACAGCCAGCATGGCTACGGTGCAGGTAAGGCCTGAGCCCCTGCTGCCCCGTGAGCGTCCGCGGTGCTGCTCGTGCACCGTAACGCCCTGTCTTGTGCGCACCGGCAGGCTACGATGACTTAACGCAGGGAACAGCAACTGGAGAATACAGCAAAGGAGGCTACAGTGGGTCATCTCAAGCACAAAACAAATCTGCTGGCACTGGACCTGGGAAAGGTAACACTTTGAGACTGGAGGTTCCTTTGGAGTGGGGTTTCCCCGGTGCTGTGCAGTCAGCACAGCAGCCAGCTCTAAACAGTGTCATGATCCAAGCTGTTTCTCCATCTCTCGTATACAAAATGCTTTTCTAATTGCCCACTTGTTCCTTCTAAACTTCATGTTTAACTTCTAAATTTCTAAACTTCTGAACTTAGCATAAAGATTTGTGCAGCTGATGCACAGCATGGTCCATTTACACGTGGGAGAAACGGTAATCAGTTTCCTAAGCCAGACCTTTCTTTGCTGAAGAATATGGTGATCCTTCAACAGTGCTGTGATTTTGAAACTTGAGCAGTTCAATGCTGTTGCTGAAATGATCTTCTGCCAAATCATAGCTAGATTTTAAGTTTCTTGGTAGGCACTTGAGACACCCACATGTTAGAGAGGAGCAGGGCACTTCAGGCAGCCTCTGGGCTGTCTAGCTGCTGCCTGTACACACTCATAACATTGTGTCATGCCTGGCAATGTTTTGTTTGTGACCATAAAAGCCGAAGAATTTATCCAGCTCATACAAAAGCTTTATTTGGCACATGCTGGTTAGATCTGAGAAATGTATACTGGGCTGCTTAGCACTAACTGGTTCATCCTCATGCTGAAGGAAATACCAAGCATTTGTTGTGCCTTTGAAACACCAGGTGATCACACTCTTTTTGGTGGAGAAGCAATCCAGGAAGGAGCAATGTCCAAGGAGGATTACAAAAGCTTAAAGCAGACCCCTTGAGCCCAGTTCTCTGATTCACTGAACAAAGCAACCACTTGCTTTATTCCAATCCAAGTGAAATTATCAGAGCCACGCTCTATAAAACTGCGAATAAATGTCTCTGAGCCAGTGATGCTGATTCTGTCAGGGCAGAGGAACACTGCAGACTTCACTCTTCTGTAGGGTGTGGAAGGACAGGGGCTCAGATGAGTAGGAGTCTCATCACTGAGGGCACTACTGGAAAGCTTTTGCATGCTGCAGTAGAACCGAGTGCACCTCTGATCCTAGGGGAAGGCTGGTTGGTTGTGGGCTTCAGTGAGTGGTCAGTGCAGCCAACTGCTGCATGGTAAAGTGCATTGGAACATGAGTGCTAATGGCTAAGTGTAGACCTGCAATTATTTATCAGTGGGATCAAGAAGCTGAGCCCCTTCTTCTGTTTCCATGTGGGGTGCTGTGGGTCTGAGATCATGGAGAACCAGCAGTGCATCCCCTGAGGCTGCTGGAGGTGCTGGGAGCAAAGCTTGGCATTGTGCTGGCTGGTGGGGTGGCATTCTCACTGTTGGTGGCACTTCTCTTTTCCAGGTGTTTCTGTGACCTCAAGTAACACGGGTGTGCCTGATATCAGTGGCTCAGTCTATAACAAGACTCAGGTGAGGAGTGTTGGACCCTCCTCCCTCAGGGCCCTGATGAGTCCTGCTCCCAGGCCAGTCTCAGAGTCAGCAGGCTACAGCATCTCTAACACTGGCTCTGTTTGCTGCTGGAGTGAAGTGAATCCTCTATCCCACTGTTTCTGCTGAGTCAGCTCCTGACAGCAGCTGCTGGCAGAGGCTCAGTGCTCCCTGTGCTGCACACTCCCCACACTATACCACGCCAACAGTGCCCTGGGTGCAAATGAAGTTATGGGTGTTAGCATTTTTAGTACAACTAGCCCCCAAAGCAGGTGAGTTGAGAGGCTGTTAGCTTTACATCAGAGGGACAGGCAGTAGTGCCCACCTCTAACACCCAAGGGTCCCTGTTCCAAGCTCTCCTGTGACCATTGCTCAGCATACAGCTTCCTAGGCAAAGCAGAAAGTGCTCTGTCAAGCTGTGGGCTTATGTCCAGCTCCTGTTTGCTCCTCCCTGCACCCTCAGTAGGGGAAATGGGTGTCTGGCTGTGATCCATGCCTACAGGTAGGAAGCCAGCTGTCATCTCTGTGCTTAGGGGTCATGCTTTGGCCAACAGGAGGAAAATACTACTGCAAGTTTCTGGTTTTGGTGGGCTGCCCTGGATAGATTGAGTAATAGTAGGCTGATCCCACCTAGTGGGTAAAGGAATGATTAGACAGCTGCTGCAATCCCTTGTCCCTCTGAATGGAAAGAGGTCAGGGAGAAAAAAAACCAGAATGCCTGTGAAAATAAAAAATTCAAGAGCCATTAGTGCAGAAATACAGGTGAGAACAGGAGCTGAAACTCATCCTCTAGTGTGCTTGCAGGTATTCAGTGTGACTTGGCTTCCTCGTGGGGTAGGTGAAAGGTTCAGGTGATGTGTGTGTTTGGGCCACTCTTGTTCTGGTCTGGCTGTGGTTACTCACAGCAGCCTCTGACCCTGTGCTCATTGCCCCCTGTGCAGACGTTTGACAAGCAGGGATTCCATGCTGGCACTCCACCTCCCTTCAGCCTGCCTTCTGCTCTCGGATCGACTGGGCCCCTCAACCCTGGTGCTGCCCCGGGTTATGCTCCAGCCCCATTTCTCCATATCCTCCCTGCGCATCAGCAGCCTCATTCCCAGATGCTGCACCACCACCTTCAGCAGGATGGGCAGGTGAGTCAGCCCCTTCTGCCTGTACAGCAACCCCAAGAGCACATTGCTCCCCCTTACCAGCAGGGTCTTGTAGTCTGTGTTTCCTTCTGCTGTTTGCTTTGCTCACTGGGAAAGAGCCTTAGCAGCAGTGGCTGTTGACCAGCATGGGATGGGAACCTCATGAAGTTTAGCAAGGGGAAGTGCCACATCCTGTCCCTGGGGAGAAAACAGGCCTGTGCACCAATACAAGTCAGGGACCACCTGCTGGAAAGCAGCTCAGCAGAAAAGGCCCTGGGGGCCTGGTGAGAACAAGCTGACCATGACCCAGCAATGTGTCTTTGCAGCAAAAAGGAACAATGGGATCCTGAGCTGCAGCAGGCACAGCACTGCCAGCAGGGCAGGGAAGCTGCTCCCTGCCCTCTCTCAGCCCTGGTGAGGCCACAGCTGCAGCACCGTGTCCAGTGCTTGGCTCCGCGCTGTGGGAGAGACATGGATGTGCTGGAGAGTGTCCAGTGAAGGACTGATGAAGAGGCTGGATCATGTCTCCTGTGAGGAAAGGCTGAGGGAGGTGGGACAGTTCAGCCTGGAGAGCACTGAGAGGGGATCTCATCAATGTACAGAAAGGGAAGATGTAAAGAGGACAGAGCCAGATGTGTCCAGCGGTGTCCAGTGACGGGAACAAGGACAGTGGGCACAAACTGGAACTAAAGAAGTTTCCTCTGAATATCAGAGAAAATGTTTTTGCTGGGATGGTGACCAAGCACTGCCCAGGAAGCTGGTGGTGGAGTCTCTATCCTTGAACTTGTCTGGGAATGGTGCTGGATAGCTGGCTCTTAGGTGATCCCACTTGAGAAAAGGGGTCGGACAAGATACCTCAAGAGATCCCTGCCAGCCTCAGCCAGGCCATGATTGTGTGAAGAGCCCATCCTGCTTGTGGGATGTGAAGCTGAGGCAGGTGGTGCTGTCCCCCGTCAGCGGGGCAGGAGGGCAGGATGTGAGCACTTGTGCTGTGATTTTGGGGAAAAATCAAGCATCCCCTGCAGGTTGCATGTCAGCTCCGGTTGCTGTGCTGAGTGTCAGGGCTGTCCCGGCAATGTTAGGGTGAGCTTGTTTTCCTGGGAATGCTGGTCCTGTGTCAGCTGGTGCTCCTGTTTCCTTTGTTTCCCTTTTCTAGGGTGGATCTGGCCAGCGCAACCAACCCAGCACCATGCAGCAAAAGTCTCAGGCTACCAAAACCGCCTATGGCACTTCTCCATACTGGACAAACTAAATCTGAAACCAGGGAGGGGGGAGAGAATGAAAGGAAAGGAGGAAGAAAAAAAAAAAAGAAAACAAAAGAGAAAAAAGAAAATAAAAGCTGAAGCCCATTCTTGGAATTATTAGGAAAAGTAACTGCTCAGCCAAACATCTGTGCGAGGAGAACTGCAGCCAGCCAGCCATCCTCGGTGACTCGCCTGCTTCCTCTTTGAGTTGCTGTTATATGTAATATATTTATGTATGTATTTGTAAATGTAATAGAGCCTAAATGTGGTTTTCTGCATCTTGCAGCCTGTTTGTATTTTCTTTGTAGGAAAACTAATTACTCATTTTCCATCTGCACCGGGGCATCCTTCATTGTTTTGTATTTTAAGCTCTATGGGTTTTGTAACTGTCAGACAAACTGGGCCTTTTTTTTTTGGAGCCAGAGCCCATTTATTTAATGCAGTTCTAAATTCCGACAAATAAGGAGACCTGCCCATCCAAAAATCTAAATCAAGATGTGTCCTTTTGGTTTGATTTCATCCCCTGACCCCCAATGTAGCTGTTACTTTCGAGGGGGAAAATAAAAGAAAGAAAAAAAGTTTTGTGGGCCTTCCCCTTTCTTTCATTTCCTCCCTCCTGCCCTCTTGCTGTGGAAGACAAGCTCTTGTGGGCAGTTTCATCACTGTGGCCTTGAGCTGCAGTCTCAATTTTTAATTTTTCAATTTCTTTAATAATAACAATAAAAATAAAAGGACAGGGTTTTATTTTTTGTTTGTGCGGAGCTTTTTTGTTGGTGGTATTTTTCTCTAGCAAGAGACTTTGGATGGCTCAGTGTGTCCTGGAACCTCCTTTGCATCATTAGAGGCAAAAACTATGTAGCAGTTTCTTAAATAAAAGTATAAGGTGTGTCTTGTACCTCTTTTTGCCCTGAGCCACCTTCCCAGGAAAGCCAGAGCTACTGGATGGAAACTTCATCTGTCCTTCCCCACTTTTTTTAAAACAAAAAGACCTTGGAAGCAATTCCTGGTCCTTCTTGTCCTGCACCAATGCAGTGAATGTTCTAGGAGTTTCATTTCTTTATAGCCCTTCCTCCACCTAATAAAGATCTGAGCATACCACTGGTGTTTGTCTGCATTTTCAAAGACTCCAGGAGCAGTTTTACTTTTACAGCCTGTCCCTTTCTACCTGCTCCTGCAGCAGCAAAGCTGGGAGGGTAAGAGCACCAGGTGGGTCTGACAACAGTGAGTTCACCTGTGTGCTGAGAGCTCTCAGTCACCCACAGCAGGGATGGGATCCAGGGCCGAACCCTCACTCCTGCCATGAGCAACTTGTTCTACCTTTGGTGTCTCCTGGGGTGGTGCTGTGAGTCCCTGTGAGCAGCAGGGATTGGAAAGCATGGAGCAGAGCTGCAGCTCTGCCCTCTCACTTTGCCCATGAATTCCAGTGGGAGGAAGGGCAGGTGTGTGAGGGCTCCTGAGGGAAGTCTGCCCCAGACCTATGCTTCTGATCATTCTGTCCCCATGCAGCAAAGAAGGTGGGTAAATGTAAAGCACACAACAGGCAAAGGACTTTCTTTTTCTTTTAATATCAACAAGAAAAAATAAGTCTGTTTCTAGCCTGAGAACTGTTTTTCTCTGTTACCAGCTCTTGGACCTTGTGAGACCCAGTTGTCACCCAGGCCTCCCCCAGCCTCTGAGCAGCACAAGAACACTGGCATTCATCTGCCCTGGCTCAGGTTTTGACACTGGTTGAACTCCAACAGCTGCTCCAAGGCCATAGCAGCTGCTGCCCCACTGCCACCGGCTTTGGGGCCTGACTGTCAAGGAAGGCAAAAATGTTTCTACTGAGGCCCATCAGCTTGTACAAGACTGCACCAGCAGCTGAGCTCTCACAGCAGCAGCACCTTATTTACCTGCTTCAAAACCCAGACTTCTCCAAAGCTGCCTTCACTCTCTTGAGGTCTTGTTTATAGACACTCTGTGCTGCCCTGCCGGTGTTGCTCAGTTCTTGCATGTGTGTCACAGGCCAGAAGCAGCTGGAGCTCTGGAGAGGCGATGGAAGAGATGGCTCCTCAGCAGCCCTTGAACCTCAGGTCCCATACTTTCCCAGCTGCTCTGGGGTCCTGCCTGCAGGCAGTGTTGCCTTCAGCCACATACAGGCTCCTCTCTTTGTGAAACTCCATAGAATGTTTCTCCCTTCCTCTACATGGTCATTTTGGCAGGACTTGTCTGCAGCAAGTTTCCTCTCTAAGCCCTGTTCCACTGAGGGCAGACGCGATGTTGCCCAGCTGCACTTGGCCACCAAGGAAAGAAGGGGAAAACCTCCCTTTGCAGCCCCCTCGGGCTTACCCAGTGCAGGGTGGGCTGTAGCCCTTGCCCTGCATTTGGTCCCACACTGCTGCTGGAGGAAGCAGCTACTGGCAGTTCTGGGCAGCCCAGTGCTGCAGGGTCAGGCAGGAGATAAGAGCAGGCCAGATCTCAGACAGCACCATCCCTCCAGTCCCTTTCCGTAGTACGGAGACTGCTTTGGGAAGGCGCTCCAAAATGCCATCACCCTTCCTCCAGCTCAGCTGTGCAGCGGCCCCAGCCACATTTCACTCAGCAGTTGCTGCGCTGCCATCAACACCAAGCATAGCCAGTGCAACTCCCTGGCACTTGTAGCGCTAATTTTAGCTTGACTGCAGCAGGGGAGTGTGGGAACCCAGGATGTCCCTCTGACAGTCCTGGGTGATCTGAGCCCAGGCCTGGGAGGTTTAAAGCCTTGGCAGGGGGGTCAGAGACCCTGGCATGCAATCAGAGATCTCTGTGACTATGAGCTTGAGCCATAGAACAAATTACCATCACTGTATGAAGAAGTAAAAGTCACAAAAGTGTAGAGTTAGAATTCTTACTATAGTGAGCTGGGGAGCAAGATGGAGGGAACTGGGCGTTGTCCTGTCCTCCTTCCTTCTTCTTCCCAGCCTCCATCTTTTGGGTGATGGTGGCACTTTGGTATTGGTGCAAGGTAAAGTGACAGTCTAACATAGGTGACAGCTACTGGAAAGTAACTGTAAATAAAGTATATGTAGTTTATAGTATAAAAGAGAGCACAAGCCCCAAGGGAGGGCAGAGTGCCTTGGTCTGGTCTGCTGAACAGACCTCCGCAGGCCAGGCTGAAAATGTTTTCTGATAACCTTGAAACCAAAAGCCGAAGACTTCAGACTCATTTCTGGACAGCCAGGTTGGAGAGCAGAGACTTTTTACACATCTTGGGGTCATCTTGACCACAGGAAACCCTGAGAGGGGAGCACTGCTAACACCCTGCTCCCCTCCTGAGCCTAGAGGAAACAGCACAGGACAGGCAGGACTGGCACCCATGAGGGCTGGCAGCCATGACCTGTTTATCTGCCAAAGCTGCTCCCTGACCCAGCGCTCAAACTCCTCCTCCACCCTGTCCAGCCCTTTCAGGAGCACCGTGCTCCTGCCCTGCCAGGGCACTGGCCACCAGCAGCTCTGGCCCGACTCCTGCATCCCTGCTCCGGTCACCTGAATCCACGGAGCACCTCACCCTTCCTGACTTCGGAAGGCTAAATGTAACAGCAAAGGTCTGGCCTTTTGCCAAAGTCCTTCTCTAAAATGAGTTTGTTCTTTAGTCTTAGGTGCAGGCAGCTGTCAAACAGCAGCTTTATTTTGCAATAAACTTCCAGATATTTGTGTATAAATATGTCTACTGATACCAGAGCAGCAATGAACTCATGAACAGCTGTTATTCAAAGCTTTGAGTAACCCATGCAGTGCAACCAGCTCAAACATGGAAGTAACAGCACGGAAATATTTTCATTTCACATTTTTATTAGTAGACAGATGTGCAGAAAAGACAAAATATAACTACTGAAGAAGAAGACAACACAAAAATGCATCAGTTAATTCTTTCTGGTAAATTATACTGAAGAAAAAAAGGAAAAGATCTGGGAGTTCAGCTAAGAAAACTACTAAGAAATCTAGTGTACCCTGCTGGTTTCAGAATGGTTGAAAACTGCATTGAAGGGACACATAGTTGCAAATGTAAACGCTAATATTGACTGAAACAGGAGAAAAGGGGTTAAGAAAAAATCAGAATACACAGAGCAGGTAAACATTTTTCTGCAATCTCTTAAATAGTTTAAAAAAAATCCCCTCATACTTCAGTTGTATCTGAAAAAAAGGAAACCAGCAAGTCAACAAGCAATGACACTGCACAGGACAGTGGGGAAGAGAAATTAGTCTGGTTAATGTCAGAGCTCTCAAAAGAGGTTGCTTTTTTGTCATTAAAAAAGGGCAACAGAAAAGTCATAATAACGCATCTTTTACAACACCAAGCTTGGAAATACAAGTCACTGGAGAGTATACAGTGAAGACGGTCAAAAGTACAAGGGAAATCCTGAAAGATGCAGTATCCTCATTTCCAACCAAGTCCTCAGCAAAGCCAGCGTTGCCTCATTCTGCTCCTTCACCCCCCATGGCTGCCTGAAAGATGGAGGCTGGTGCCCCTGCCCTGGCGTGGCCCCAGCCCCAGCCGCGAGCATCAGGGCCCATTTGCCAACCCCGGCGCTGCCCTCGCAGGGCCGGTGTGAAGCTGGTGGTGCCTCACCCTGTCACTAGACGCTGGGAAGCCCTGCTGCAGGCTTCAAAAAGCACCTGAGGCTGAGTCAGTCCTTGCTGGAAGAAGGCTGACACCTCAGGAGGGTGCAGGTTCCTTCCCAGGTAACATGCAAGCAGGAGGGCAGGCGGCCGAGGGAGCGCCGGGCACAAGGAATCGCCACTCGGGCAGCCTTCACTGCCTGCGGGCAGAGGGATACACCGCCGGGGCAGGGACTGTCCCTGCAAACCCCAGCCAAGCAGCATTTTGGAAACATCTGCCTCGGTCACTTCATGCGGAACCCCGAGGGCCTTCCTCCCCTCCCCGTCCGGGAAGTGCACTCGGAGCTCTCGCTCACCCCGGGACGCAGCCACGGAGCTGATCCAGAACAAAGCCTGCTCCACCCAAGCATTCGCGAGGGACGCGCAGCTGCTGCCGCACCATGGAAAACCCTGAGAGACACGGAGGGGAGGCGCAGGCTCTGGTCAGGGAGATGCCTCTGTACCTGTGGGGACAGAGGGTCTCGTCCTAGCAGGGCCAGCACCTCCGGCCTGCTCCCGGGGCTGCCGATCCAGGGATCATGTGAGAGGGGAACTCGGGGCACGGCACCACAGCCAAACACAAGCACGCTGCAACGAGGGGAAAAGAGGGTTCTGAGACAGGAACATGCAAGATCCCCCTGCCCACGACGGAGCACCCTGAGCTCTGCCAAGGGCTCCCAAAAACATGCGGGAGGCTAAGCTCAGGGCACCAGCTGAAGCAGTCTGCTGCAGAGCCTGTCAAAACCTGCTGCTGGCCTGCTCTGCTCTGGAGCTGCGCACACCAGGGAGCCGGGCAGGGGAGAGCCCAGCACTGCCCACCTCTGCCCCGCAGCAGAGACAGCCCAGACACCCCGCAGGCACCAAAGCGAGCTCTGAACTCCACCGGCCATGCAGGCTCTTCTCTGAATTCCTCTGGGAAGTGCATGCAAAGTACTTCTCTTAAAAATTAAAAAAACAAACTAAAGAAATCTAGTCTTTGCTATCTCTTACCACGCTGCTGAAAAAACACAGTAAAGAACTTGTTTCCATAAAAATGCAAGTGCTGGAGGAGAACAAACAGAATTCCACTCTTTTAGGAGCTCTTCTGTGTGTAGTCGAAATCCCAATCCATAACTTCAGCTTCTATGTTTACGCAGACAATTATAATAGAAGTCAATGCCTATGAAAGGTGGGCAGAATTCCAGACATATTCAGGGAGCTAGGATCTCACACTGTATCACTTGGATTGTCTTTTTTGGAAATCAAACATTTTTATTTCCCATATAGCTAATTACCTTTTCTGTGTAGATAAACCTAACTCTAAGCAAGTGCATGTCAAACGTTTTTAAGCTCGGCCGTGCAGAGCCACACCTGCCCACAGGTGGCCTACACAAGTGACAGAAGCAGCTCCAGATGCACAGGGCTGGGGCTGCAGGGAGCACGAGCTGCCAGCCAGCACGGGGCAGGAGGCTGCTGCTCTGTCCCACTGCCAAAAATAAGTCCAGCAGGAATGGTGGCCCTCAGGGCAGCAGGATGCACATCTGCTCTCCTCCCTCCAGAGAGGGGCAGTTGGCAGCAGAACTCAGCAGAACAGCTAGACTGAACTGTTTCAACCCTATCCTAGTCTGAAAAAAAATTTAAAAAATATAAATAGCAACCCAGGGCTCAGTTGTACAGATGTGAAGTGTTAAGCGTTTATTTTAGGGTTCATATCACAAGCCTTTTCCAAAGACAAAACTGATTTTGCCCTCTGGGGCTCCAGGAGCCAGCTATTTTCTACCTTAGCAGGCTGAAAAGGAATACTGTACCTTTCAGTGACATCCCATCAAGCTCAACACACAGTAGCTTTACACTCTCCGCCCCACACCTTATAAAGGAAAAGCCACCACCACAGGGCTAAACGAATGTACACACGCTATTATTGTAAATAGAGCAGCTAAACCTTGGCAATTTGCTTTGTGGGGATTTTTTTTTTCTTCCCATGAAATGCAGCACTTTGAGCTCCAAAAAACCCGGCTTCCAATGGGTTTGTTCCAGCTTTAAATACATTAAACATCTCAATGCAAGACTGTATTTAATTCAAGAATCTAAACACAAGCAAACCTGTTTTGCTGTGAACGTTTTGTAGAGAAGTGAAAAGGGGAGTTTCTTTTTTAAAAAGAAATTGTAATACAGTGATGAAAGGGTTAAGAATGCAAGAATTCAGACATTCTGTGGAGGGTCTCTAAGAGGTCCATAAAAAAGGAGCGAACAGATCCATACAACAGGAGACAGCAGGAGACAAAGTTTTGTGTTGGGTATTTTTTTTTGTTTTGTTTGTTTGTTTGTTTTACACCCCCCCCCTCCCCCCACTTTTTTGCTGGACTGCTGCTAGGTTACCGCTGCTCCCTTCTGGCCTGAGTCGGCAGGGCAGTACAGGGGCATAGAGGGAGCAGGTCACGACTCCTCATTGCCAGAATCATCATCATCGTAACAGTCGGCATCCTCCTCCTCCTCATCTTCATCGTCAATGTCGTCATCGTACAAGTCGTCGTAAAGCAAATCTGAACTGTTGTCATTGGAAGGCACTTTAGTTTTGATGCAGTACTCTGCCAGTGTAGTGGGGACCTTCACACCATCCTTCTCTGCCTCAGCTTTGGTGGCCAAAACCTGTTTCCTGTGGGGAGAAGGACACAGCAGGAATGTGAGCAGGGCCGTGTGCCAGGGGCTCAACTGCCCTGCCCTCCCCTGCAGGCCCTGCCCAGCCCTTCTGGCTCCTCAGGGCCAGGGGAGCTGAGGGTTGCAGGAAGCAGCAAAAGCAGCACTGGAAGCAGACTTGGTTCCTGCAGCCATAGGCTTGGGAATACACCAAGGGTGTTTGCAGCTCACGCACTTTCAGCAACACATGAAATCAGTTATTCCACAGGCTCTGCACTAGAGATCTGCCAGAGGCCAAAGCAAATTCCATTTGCTACCATAGGGATGGCCAGGGATTTCCTAGAATAATTTATTGACTCTGACGCTGACAAGTCTCCCACAGGATGCTCAAAACTGCAATTCCCACAAGTCCTTGGCTCTCTGNAAATACATTAAACATCTCAATGCAAGACTGTATTTAATTCAAGAATCTAAACACAAGCAAACCTGTTTTGCTGTGAACGTTTTGTAGAGAAGTGAAAAGGGGAGTTTCTTTTTTAAAAAGAAATTGTAATACAGTGATGAAAGGGTTAAGAATGCAAGAATTCAGACATTCTGTGGAGGGTCTCTAAGAGGTCCATAAAAAGGGAGCGACCAGATCCATACAACAGGAGACAGCAGGAGACAAAGTTTTGTGTTGGGTATTTTTTTTTGTTTTGTTTGTTTGTTTGTTTTACACCCCCCCCCTCCCCCCACTTTTTTGCTGGACTGCTGCTAGGTTACCGCTGCTCCCTTCTGGCCTGAGTCGGCAGGGCAGTACAGGGGCATAGAGGGAGCAGGTCACGACTCCTCATTGCCAGAATCATCATCATCGTAACAGTCGGCATCCTCCTCCTCCTCATCTTCATCGTCAATGTCGTCATCGTACAAGTCGTCGTAAAGCAAATCTGAACTGTTGTCATTGGAAGGCACTTTAGTTTTGATGCAGTACTCTGCCAGTGTAGTGGGGACCTTCACACCATCCTTCTCTGCCTCAGCTTTGGTGGCCAAAACCTGTTTCCTGTGGGGAGAAGGACACAGCAGGAATGTGAGCAGGGCCGTGTGCCAGGGGCTCAACTGCCCTGCCCTCCCCTGCAGGCCCTGCCCAGCCCTTCTGGCTCCTCAGGGCCAGGGGAGCTGAGGGTTGCAGGAAGCAGCAAAAGCAGCACTGGAAGCAGACTTGGTTCCTGCAGCCATAGGCTTGGGAATACACCAAGGGTGTTTGCAGCTCACGCACTTTCAGCAACACATGAAATCAGTTATTCCACAGGCTCTGCACTAGAGATCTGCCAGAGGCCAAAGCAAATTCCATTTGCTACCATAGGGATGGCCAGGGATTTCCTAGAATAATTTATTGACTCTGACGCTGACAAGTCTCCCACAGGATGCTCAAAACTGCAATTCCCACAAGTCCTTGGCTCTCTGGAGGGTCAGAGCAGCTGGCCACATGGCAACACCCCAGGACACAGCCTGGGGCTTGCAGAAGCCAGGTGTTTCCCATCACCCCAGGCCAGGCCTGGCTGCTGCATCGCAGCAGGGAGGAGCAGATGGCAGCCTGCCCCCTCACCCACCCACGCCCGTCAGTCTGCCATCCCCGGAGTGCATGCACCCAGCTCTGCTGGAGCCGAGGGAGCTGGAGGATCTGAACAGAGAGAGCCCCCCTGGCCCCACCCAGGGCCACATCCTGCCTGCCCAGCTCAGACAACACAGATGTGGCCTCCTGCCAGCAGTCCTGCTCCAGGCTGGGCTGTCCCTATACAGCAGCCCTAGCCCACACTCACATCATCCCCTTGCAGCTCCTGACAAGCCATGGACTTCTCCAAGAGCAACATTGAGCAGTGCTTCCAGCTATTCCAACTCAGCCCTGCAAACCCTTGACAAATCCTGCTAATGCTCTTTTGAATTGGAGGGACAAGATTATGATTCATGCATGCATTAAGCACAGAAATTAGTAAGATGCAGTTTGCATCACACCCCAAGCAATGCAGAGCTCAAAGACAAGCAGGGAATTTGACTGGGATTAACTAGTAGCCAATAGGTTTTGCAGAGCATCATGACAGATTAGTCTGTCAGGTCAAAAAGAAAAATTTAAAGACAAATCAGCCCAGTCCTCCTGCCCCAGAAGTTTGCACTGCTTCTGTGCACTGAAAATTCTGGAGGGACCTGAAGCATGGTTTAAAGAAGACACTGAAATTAATTTCCAAATTAAATTCTGCTGCAAAAAGCTGGTTTCTGCAAATTCTGGAAGCAGTCTGTTTGATAGGATTCAAAGCAGAAGGCTGGTAGCCCAGCACCACAAGTGGCAAAGCTTACCTTATGATTTCAGCGTACTCCTTATCTTTTCCTTTACTGTCCCTCCATTTCCTGAACATGACTGATGCATCCACATTGGCAGGAGAGAATGTGTTGGGCTCATTAAGCAAAGAGATTACACTCAGTAAGATAGTCCTGAAAGAAGTAACAACAACAGCAGAGTCAGAGCTAATGCATTTATGGATTCTGTATGTTCACAAATTCTTTAGCTGTTGCATCATAAACTTGTTTGAAGTCAAGTCTTAAGCTGAGGACAGTGTTTTTTAACTGAGAGCAGGTATTTATGAATCTCAGACCTCGGACACTGGTGTAGGGAAGCTGATACAACACAAACCTCATGTGACTATAGACTATTGTGTCTGTGCATGTGCTTGGGACAGGGCAGCATGCAAAGCTACAGACCGGACCAGAATTCAGTTTGTCTGCACTATCCACAGATGGTGTGGGGCTGGAAATCTGCTCTGTGAGCTGTTCCTGGTGGCTTGCAGCCTCCAGCAGGAAGCCAGGTTGTTTGCCTGCCCTATAAAGGGAGAAGGACCAGTATGACCCAAGGCCAGCAGAAAAGGCTACACTACTTTCCCCTGCCTTTCCAGGTAGTGGAGATTGAGGTCAGGGCCGGACTCTCCTGTCCTCAGCTTGTGCCTCACTCAGGCTGCAGCAGCAGTTCCTGAGCACAGCAAGGGGAAGGCAGAGTAGTGCTTTTCAATGTCCAGGCAAGGTGCCAGGGCACAGTGGGATTCAGCTGCTGGCACTCAGCAGAGATGAACCAGTCACATAACCCCTGACAGGCAGGCAGACATACAATCTTCCAGAATTTCCAGCCAGGTGCCCTGCACTGCTGGCATTTATCAGCTGCAAACCCCATCCTCTTGCCCAGAGGTTTCTCCTGCAGTTCTTAGGACCTTTTGCACTTCAGAGATGCAGCTTTTGCTCCTCACATCACGCCCCAACCTACACAAACACCCATACCCAGGCACCGGCTGTAGCTGCCACCATGACAGTGTCACCCGACCCAGCGGTCCTGCAGCAACAGCTTCCCTTTCAAGTGGGAGGGATAAACAAGGGACAGGGAATAGTTCTTGAGACACAGCATTACCTAACAGCCACTTCACAGATTAAAGCAGACTGGGAGCCGCAGTCGTGCGTGCACTGATTCGGAGGTATGTTCATAGCACATCTACCAGAACATATATCTGGGTCCAATTCCAGGAAATGCTTGGTCATTTGGATACTTGAGTATCTTGAAAGGTTTTGAAAATAAACACTTATATCTGAACAGACTGTTCAGCACAGCTATCAGGAGACTCTTACACAATTCATTTTCTAAATTATATAATTTTGTACAAAAAGAGAACAGCAGCTCTGGAAGAAGCTGTCTCATTGGACTGGAATGATGGGCATAAGAGATCATTTTCTACTTCATCTTAACAGTTCATTTAAGAGACCTTGATTCTCTGCAAACAGGCCAGCATGTCAGCTCCAGCATCATGCAGCAGCTTTCATGTAGAGCAAACGAAGTCTAGGGAAGGCCAAGGACAGGAATTCACGTCTGGATTCAGCATCTGCTCTACCACATTTCCATCAACAGTGAGGAGAAGCCAATTTTCACTGTGGTGTCCAGACACCAAAGTCACTGCAAAGCTACTTAAATACACCGAGACAACTGTATTAGAAGTGAAGCTCTCTGAGCTCTCTTCACTCCCATCCAGCACATCAGATCAGCTCCACCACTGGTATCTTTAAGAGCTGGACAGTGTCCTCCAACTCAAACACGGTTGCTGAGAACAAGGTATCGAGACAAAGGCATCCCAGCATGGGGGATCTGACAGGACTAAAACCACTAAAAAAGTTCAGCAATGTGGGACTGAAAACCTCAGCACCAAACACAAACTGCATGGGCTGGGTATAGGCTGAGTCTCTGGGATATTGTCAGGGATCTGTCTCCCCTTCAGACAAGGTCGCTGTAGCATGGAAGAGCAGCCAGCAGAGGCTCAAGGAAACAGAGCTGTTAAGGACCATTTTTTTTCATGTACCAACATAAGAAGGCTCAGACACAGAACAATTTCTTCCCAAACTGACATGATGTAGACTGGCTGATGCTCCCAACCAGCACATCCTATTATATTCCTTGTTGAAAGAAGATTTTTTTAAAAATTCCAGCTTCTATCCACATTGTAGCCTCTCAGAGCCACCTCAAGAGGTAGGAATAGATTGGTCCAAGTGTATTTTTGCCCCCTGGTATAAAGTTAAAAGTTTTAGCTTAGGCTGCACTGACAGTCATATTACTGCATCAAGCTGTTTGTGGAATCTGCCCAAATCTTAGGCAGCAAAAAAAGCCAAGAAAAATGGGAATCCTTAAGAAAGCAAGCAATGGGCAGACAGTACGTCACCTATCCGCAGGAGATACAGGCACCAGTACCTTGAACAGTGTGCAGAGTCCTGGCCTGTGCAGTTCAGGGGCAGGGAAGACAGGGAAGATGTGGAGAAGGACAACTAAAATGATCAGAGAGCCTCAACCCTGAGCCTTGTCACCACTCACTCAGCTCCATGAGACACAGAATGCAGTATGCTCTACCAAAGAGATCAGAGCTGCATTCCTTCACATCTTGTTGGGTTTTGCTGTATTTACTTATGTCTGCATCACCTAGCTCCCAGTGATAGGAAAGTCCATACCGATTGTGTTTAAAAAAATAAATGAGCCTGCTTGACAACCTTAGAGTTGGAAGCACAGGTGAACTCTCATGGTTAAAGAATTAATTTTCCCCTTGAGACAATTCAGCCCTGATCATCTCCGGGCAAACAGTCAACACTTGGCAGGATTTACACAATTCACCAGCTGAGGAGCAGCTCCCTTCCACATCTTCACCCTTTCTACCTCCTCTCTGACACTCTGGAGCCTTCCCAAGCCAGATACGCTTCTGGTGGCACTCTGCCCAACTGGTGATGGTGGTAGCAGGCTACAAGTGAAGGACCAGTTTTACTTTAATTTGCTGAGGACTGTTTTGACCTGTCATCCTTTAAGCCCAAGATGTTTCAAGAGCACTAGCACCAAAAACTGTGTCTGTGGTGAGGGAGAGTAGAAATTAGGGAACAAGCACTATGAGAAGTTCCATGCCAGTCTCTTAGAGTTGAATACAACGAAATAATCAAAATTTATGTGTGATATACGTAATTAACGCCCAAAGCTGTTTCCTAACTGTGAGCTAAGGTTTGTCACCTAGTTGATTCTTTATTTGACAGTGTCTTGTAATGAGAATTAAAATTCAGCTGCTGTTTCAAAAACATGAACAAGTCAGGCCATGAATACCTCTGGTACTTAGTGAAAATTTGTATTTCTCACAGGAAGAAAAGCACCAGCTGCTCCCAACACCACTCACTAGGACAGGAGACAGACAAACAACGGAAGACAAATAAAAGGCAGACCTCTGCAAAGTTGCTTCTACTGGACACACTATCCTGTAACTGGGCTTGCAGGGCCAAGGTTTGGTAGCCAGGTTGGGGGGTGGGGGGCTACAAGAGTGGCTTCTGTGAGAAGCTACCAGAAGCTTCCTCTGTGTCCAGCAGAGCCTAGCAGCTCCAAGATGTGCCACTGGTCAATGCTGCACCCATTGGAATGGGTGGTAATGCCTCTGTGATAACATTTAATAAGAAAAAACATTTTTTTCTTATTAAATATGTCCAGGGAGGAGTGGAGTGAGAACATGAGAGAGGAACAATCGTGCAGACACTCAGGTCAATGCAGAAGGAGGGGCAGGAGCTTCCCCAGGTATTGGAGCTGAGATCCCCCTGCAGCCTGTGGTCAAGTCAAAGGTGAGGCAGCTGTGCCCCTGCAGCACAGGGAGGTCATGGGATCTCTGTCCATCTGCCACCCTTGGGGGAGCCCAGGCTGGAGCAGGAGGAGGCCTGAGAGAAGGCTGTGACCCTGTGGGAGACCCATGATGAGAGTAGCTCTCACTGGAACAGCCTGTCCTTGAAGGACTGCATCCTGTGCAAGTGTGGCCCACGCTGCAGCAATTTGGGGAAGACCATGGGGTGGACTCATGGTGGCACAGTTCACACAGAACTGGCCTGCAATGGAAGGGACCCCATGGTGCATCAGGGGAACACTCCTCATCCTTAGCAGCAGGTGTGTGAGGAACCAACTGTAACCCCCATTTCCATACTCTGCTGGTGTAGGAGGTAGAGCTGGGAAGGAGGGAGAGGTGGGGAAAGGTGTTTTTAGTCTTTTATTTTATGTCTCATTATCCTGCTCTGACTTTGTTGGCAATACATTTAATTAATATCTCTAATTCTAGCCCGTTTTGTGATGGTGTTTGGTGAGTGATGTCGCCTGGTCCTTATCTGCCACAGAAGAACATCAGAACAATGAACAGGGAGGTAAGGCTGCAAAGACTGGAATAACTCAGGTAGACTAAGGCTGGGAGCAAAAGGGTGAACTACATCTAGCCCCAAGGCCAGTTCTGGAGATCTAGAAATGGGTGCAGCATACATGGGCTCATGACTGAGGGGTGGACCTGACCATAGAGGCCACCACGCAGGTTATCCATGAATGTGAAACGTGCTGCCATCAAATGAGCCACAAAAGTGAAACATCCCTGGAATAGAGGGTGGTGGCTGGGTTTCCAGTATGGTGAGGCCTGGAAAATTACACTGGGCATTGCCATGAACATGCCAAGGCAAGATTACATACTCATTATGGCAGAGGCAACAACTGGCCAGAAGCATACCCAGTAAACCATGCCACTGCTTGGAACATGATCTCAGGTCTTGAGAGACATTTTGTGCTGATATGGTACCCCAGAAATAACTGAATCAGGCAATGGGACTAATTTTCAAATTAATCTCATAAACTCTTGGGCAAAATAAAATTGAGTGAATATATCACACCCCTTACTGTTGCAGACAAGTAAAAGATGTTATAAAAAAAGACTTTATAAGATCTAGCTTTGCTCTGCTAAAATACCAGCTGGCTTGTTACTTCTTTGAAGTGCAGCTAGCTAAGTTCCCATGCAAAAAGTCTTGAGAATGAAAATTCATTTGCACAACAATCTATTCTTGGGGAGAAAGAAAGTGACATCTGTATAAACAATGAATCTATCCAGATTAATCTGTAAAGAAGGTATGTAAACAATCCAAGAACCAAGAGATTTGATAGACAAGTAAAATACCTCTTACTAACCAATAAAATACATAGTGAGAAAACTAGTAACCATTAAAGTTTAACACAAAGTCTGTAGAAACTGTATAAAATGAGTTATTTGAATAAAGAATTACCTTTTCCTAGATAAAGAAACTGAGTCCCAGCTAATTATTATTACACCACCATACCACCCACATGCCTCTGGAAAGACTGAGAAATGCTAAAGACTGTTAAGAGCTTTAGGTAATGGGACATGGAAGCACTGGGATGCAAATTTCACAGAAGCCACTTGACTGGACAACGCTAGGGGATCTGCTAATTGCACTGATCCTGCCCAAACTAAGCCCACAGACATTGTGGGAGGAGATAAGGTCCCTGCACTACACACAGGAAGAAGTCTGTGTGGGTTTCTCCTCCCATGGGAAAAGGCAAACTCACTTGTGGGACTGTCTTCACCCCAAAGTGTACTTGGCAGGTAATGTGGAAGGATGGGGAGACCGGGTGTGTATCAAGTTGATTTAACCTTGAGGGAAAATCTGTGTGAGTTTTCCGTTGCAGGGAGTAAAGGAGCAGGAATTGCATGACCTGACAAAGAATGAATTTTGCGAGGAGCAAGGAGAATGGGATAATATGAGTCAGGCTAGTGTCCAACAATCAAGTGTGATGCTTCTCCTGTCCTGACCACCCATCCTGATGGAATTGAGCACAAGTTATGGATCTGGAGGAGTGGAGAAAACCATGAAACAGGAGAGTAATATCTGTCTGCGAAAGGACAGGGTAATGAAAATGTATGCTTGGTATAGAGATGGTTCAAGGATGTAAGTTGGGTTGTATGTGTGGGTAAGAAGGGATTCCAGTAATGAGAAATAAATACAATGCAACAGTTGGAAGATATTTATATATAATCTTCCATATAA
>VWYI01038316.1:0-17731 GCA_013399455.1 Anthoscopus minutus | reverse complement strand
TCTTCCATATAATATATATTATAAATATATAATATTTATATATAATATATAAATTATGGGGGATCTAAACCTGACACAAATAGTATGGAATAAAGAGTGGAGATTGTATTGAGTCTGGCTGAGTTGTAGCTCATTTTCCCTTAGCAGCTCTCAGTGCCTTCCATTCATAGTTAGAAAGGTGTTGATAACACACCACTGTTTTGGCTACTGCTGAGAAGTGCTGCCACAGCATCAGTGCTGTCTCTGTCATTCCCCACTCCCCCATAAAGGGGCTGGGAGGTGGCAAGATCCTAGAATGGGGCACAAACAGCCCAAGTGGTCCAAATTAACCAAAGGGATATTCCATACTATATAACACCATCTCAGATACAAAGGCTGAGTGAGAGAGGAAGAATGGGAGACATTCATATTACAATGTTTGCCTTCTGGAGCAACTGGCTACACATGCCGAAGCCCTGCTTCCTGGGAAATGGCTGAACACTGCTCACCAATGGTAAGCAGAGATGCATTTTTTCCCCTTTGATTATGTGCACACAAGCTTTTGCTACTGCTTTAGAAAACTGCCTTATCTCAACCTACAAGTTGTTTTCCATGTTATTTTTCCCTTCCCTGTCCTGCCAGGAAGGGGAGTAATAAAGCAGTTTGGTGGGCACTTGGACCCCATTAAACATAATTTTCCACTAGTGGCACTTTTAAGAAGATAGCAGTGACTGAGAAAGGCTTCAACCCTTGACATTATTTGCCTTCAGAGTATGAAACCCTGTGAACAGGACAGAAGGCTCTGCACTGTGAGCCCAGTATGAGGATACAGCAGTTCAGTATGTTCAGACTGGCAAGTCTGGTTCCCACTTGATTCAAGCCCTAAATCCCAAAAAAACTTACATTCCCTCCCAAACCTCTCCCAACACAGACCCTAGCTCTTGTAGGTCACCAGTGCACAACATATTCACAGTTACCTGACATTTTGGGTAGGGTTCCACCTCTCTGATGGCAGCTCTCCACTTTGTGGGTCATCTACAGGTGGGTGAAGAATTGAAATACATACATCTCCATTCTGCAAGACAGAAAAAAAGCACTGAGCATAGCTTGGCTGGAGGCTGAGGCCTGATTATCAAATCCATCATTCTGGCTGCCTTCTGGTCCTTTTAACCTTGTTGATATGAACACCCAAGTGCCAGTAAAAACCAACAAGGGCTGGAAATGGCTCTGAATTCTTCCTGGATCTGCTTTATACCCAAGGATTTGTCTGAAAACTGGCAAAAAAACCCAATACAAAATCAAGAGGTTTAAAGAATGTACTGAAGTAAGCAAAAATAGTAATGTAACATAAAACTAAATTGGTCTCCAGATACTAAGTACTACTGTCACAGTGACATAAGCTTTAATCACAGGAGACACAAAGTAGAGTTAAAGAAAATTTGTGTTCCCACTGGTAGTTTGAGCTACCTACAGGAAATTTTTGAATTGAAGGGTTTAATCACTATCTACTAGCTCAGGTATGAAAACGTTACATCTCACAGGACACAAGGATTTTGAACAGATGGTGTGGGGCTGGCTTACACAGCTCCCCTAGGACACAGCTGTTCAAAATACCAGATGAAAAAGCAGAAGATGCCCTCTGAAAGTTTCACTGAAAATCCCTTCCAGCATGGAAGAGGAAGAATACTCTGGCAGCATATGGAAGCCATGCAAGCACATGATCCTCAGTATGCGTACTACTCACCAGCGTTATGGCCTGAATATAGATTTAAAGCTCCATAATGTCTATTTAAGAAAGCTGTCAACCCAATTCTCCATCAGCAACAACACTCTGACACAACTGCTTTGTAGGAGTGCTGGAGCAATATCCACTCCAGCTGGTATTCTCTGCTGAGGCCGACTCCAAGGGCTCACATGGTACCAATACCTTACTGCAGGATGGGGTGAAGATGCAGATGAGGCCTCAGGCCAGCCAGCAGATACTGGCCTCTCCAGGCCCCAGGGGCTTTGCTCTCCCTTCCAGCCAGCTGTGGGGTGAATCACAAGTTCCTAGAGGCAGCACCACACCTTCAGCAGGCACAGCCCCAGCTGAGGAGTAGCACTCATGCTGTCCCTTGTCACCATAGTCCAAGGCACAGGCTGATGACAGGATCAGCTCTGTTCAGGACTCCAGGCTGCCAGCTACCCACACACCTAATCTCAAGTCCTAACACTGCTCACAGCAACAGCATCTGTGCCTTTGAGCTCAAGCCAGTGATCACAGCTACAGATAGCAGCAGCTCACCTGGGAGGTTGTGATCCATATTCAGATTTCAGTGGGGCCCTGCTCCCACCAGGTATGCTAATCTAGCAGGCCCTTGTCACTTTGGAGCAAGTTTTAGTCAAGAACAAAGCAAGGCAGCACTTGGAGCTGCTGAATTCCAAAGCGCATACTTATGTTGCCGAGATAGCTTTAAGAAGGCATTTTCCCTTTTAGGAACCCAACAAGCTTGTGAAATCTTAGAATTTTTTTAGTATCATTCCAAGGTGAAGTTAACTTTACTAATATTAGACTGTGCTCACTCTACTCTGCTTTTACAAATAATTTCCATTAGTTTTTCCTTTAACCTTTTCCTGGGAGAATGCAATGCTAGTGGCCCAGAGGAAGTATCTCAACATTTGGGAAAAGTTCCTGAAACAATCAGGTCAGCAGCATGTGGACAAGCAGATATTTGGCAAAATGAAGATAAAGGGAAGCAACAATGTGAGAAATTTTTGTCCTGCCACAATCAGTGGCACAAACATATTTGGAAACTGCACTGCATTAAGAGTCTGGAAGGGTCAAGGTATAATGGGGCCTGATGAGGTCAGCACAAGGTTTTAGGGATCACAACAGTAAGGGGCCAAGCCTTTCCCTTTGCAGTTTTGAAAGACAAACAAGGAGAATGGGGTATCCATCTGCCATTGAGAAATATCCTATACTTGTATCATTACTGAGAACTGTTATGTCAAAAATAAAGACCAAGTGAATGCAGTTTCACCAAAGTTCAATTAGATGACCCAAGTAAACTGGAGATGGGAAAAATACATATTGCTTAAGTCTCATTGCTCAGAACTAGAATGTCAGCCTGAGCCTCCCCATCTGGTCCTACTAGCAGATTCTGTAAACTGCTGCTTTCTTTCATCTTCCTTACCCTAAAAGGGGTTTTTGTCACCCATCCTACTGAAAAACCCTCAAATCTCAAAACACTTTGCTGAGACAGTCTCAGTTGCATTTGGAGTTATCCCAGTGCCCAATCTTCATTGCTTAAATGTTGTTTCCAAAACAGCTTGCAAGCTGCTTCAGATTCCCTCAGCTACAAGAAATACTGCTATGAGCACATAGCACAAAGGCGAAAGCTCGACTGTTTGAAGAGCAAACCCAAAATACAGCCATCAAGTTTTGGGTTAGTTCCTTCTGCTGCCTTCAGTTGTTTCTAGTCAATTTTTCATCTTTCTCACCAGGACTGAGAGGGGTCCTTTCCAAGGCTTGTTTTTGTACATTTCATTTTGGTAATCATTTGCCACTCACCTCCTGCATGAGGATTTCCAGGTTCAGAATCAATACCCACAGTACAGGTCTGCAATTATCTGAAGAGTTCAAAGTTCTCTTTATTTATAGATCAAAATACCATGTAACTGAAATAGAGCCTTAAAGAGAAACACTATTCTTGGCTGCAGGAAAGATCCTCTGCCAAGTACAAAACCCACATCAGAAAACTGTCAGATACTGACTTGAGGATGTCCCCAGACTTAGGGCAATCCCCTAGATCAGTCAATAATTAAAGCTGGTTACTATTCTGTTCTGCACTGAAGTTTGGCAAGGTTTCTAGCCATTTATTACTAAGCCATCAGTGCAATTCTCATCATGATATTTGAAACACACCCAGTCCAAGCTGGGCATTCAGCAGCAAGAACTTGTCAGAAGGGCTTTCCAAGCCCAAGCTATCAGCTAAAGCCTTCATCTGTACACAGATGGAAGAGAATGATATTCCTGTTTTCACGTGGGTTCAAAGGAAGTTTGCAGAACATCTCATAAGAAAACCTTTGATAAGGTGAGAGACCTGCACCAACAGGAACATTTTGAGATCCTTTAGCTCCCAAAACTATAGAACCAGTGCTCCTTAGCAAGCTGACATTCTTCTAGAATACCCAAAAGTTCAGCTAGGATTTGGCTGAAAGTCAAATTTTGAACCAAACAGGTCTTCAGCCTTCAAATACAGGTCTATGGAACTGGGTGATATTGAATCAATTGCCTCTATTTAGAATTATTCCTCTTCTGAACCTGCTGTGTGGTTCTGTTGTGATCCAATTGCTGACAGACCACAGCCTTGACTATCCTCTGAAAGTAACCCATACAAATACTGAGTTTAAGGAATGAGAAAGTTCTCTCACATGCCATAGAAAAAGTTTTTTAAAAAACACCTTACCTCATAAATGTTGGGGTGCCACATTTTGGTCAGGAATCTGAAGGTAGGTGGTGAATATGGATAGTCAATAGGAAATTTAATGTGAGCCTGAAAAAAAAGCAGAATATTTTAGCTATGAAACAGAACAAAAAAAGATCAACAAGCAACAACTACAGTGAAAAGATTAGGGGAAGAAAATCATTGAAGCTACTAAATTGTTCATTTTATAAACCAGTGCCTAAGTGGTTCCACAGTATAACTCTATGCAACTTCTTATGAGCAAAACACTAACTGAACAAGAAAAATCAAAACATCTGGGCTGGTAATGCTCAGAAAACAAGCCAAAATGCATTTACCATGTCCTAATTCAAGAAGCACTATTCAACAGCTGTTGTTAAACAGGGTAAAATACACTGGCAGAGTTTTAACGTGAGAGAGCACTGCTCTCTTCTTGAGGTCAAAACCAGACTAAAAAAAGTTTACTAAGCTGAATAGACCTGTTTTATATTTGCCTGTACAAATACTTAAAATTACTCTTCCCATGATGAAAAAAAGAAGTTATATAACTTGCTCTAGTTATTTAGCCTTTCTTTGAAAGTTAAGCTGCTCCATCCACTTGTGTTTCTAATACCACATGTCTTGCCACCACAAGTCTCAAAATTATCCATGTCTGTTTCATAAATCAGTGCACCTTGAGGAATATTCATGGGCAATGACAGCAAATATCTTCCGGTGGGGTCAACAACCACCTGTGGGTCACAACTTTGAGTAGAGTTGGTTGTGGGAAGGCTGCAGAGATCCTAGCACCAGAATTTAACTTCTCTGTGCTGTCCTGCTGTTCACAGCAGTCTGAATATGGACTGATCAAGTATCCAAAATACTTCTCTCTGGAAGATGGACTTGCATGCTGCTTGCTGTGCTGTGGAGCACAAACCCTTTCCTTGGAACTGCTCAATCCACCAAAAAGTCCTACTGCCAGCCCAGCAAGGGATCTCCAGAGAAGCATCTTCTAGTTCTCAAACACAGCCAGGCTCATTTGCAACTGAGAATGCAAGAAGAGATTCCAAAAGCAAGATTCATACTTATCCTGGTTTGAGACAAATTTAGGAGGAAATCTAGTCATCCTAGGACAACATGTAAGAGCAGAATTCCAGGTCACTCTCCTCCACTTAAGAACTTAACTTGTTCAACAAGAGAAACATTGGAAAGTTTTATTCCATAGTATACAGAAGCAGAAAACGAAGCACAGTGATTACAGAACTGTTAAGTACCTAGCTACAGTTTTACTTTCCAGCACACACCTTTGCCTTACAACCCAAATTTTATAGGGTCAGAGTGCCATGTGGTCAAGAAAAGATTTTCCATTCACCTTTAGGAAAGAAATTCACCAGCTCACACGGCCTTACAGTCTGTAGATGCCAACTCATGACTGCATGGGGGCATGTTACAATAGCAGTGAGTCCTCACCCCACAGTAATTTGTCACAGCACACTCACAGCCAAGAGATTTATGATCCACTTAAATAATCCCATAGTTTAAGGCCATTTGCATGAATGGCATTGCTCCAAGAGCAGTGAGTAAATAGCTCTTGTCACCACACACAGCTGCAGCAAGGACATGCCTGGGTCATAGCATGCCATTCAGCACTGCGAGCAGAGCTGAGATCTACCCAGGGCAGGACACGTTCACTCCAACTCAAGTGCCTGCATCATGTAGCTGCAGGCTCCTCCAGACAATGGGGTTTTCCCAAGAAAGCCCGTTCCTCTGCTTACATGCAGTTTTGTAAGATCTAAGACATAAAACAGCAAAAGGGTTGAGATTAAAAATGCAAGACACAACAAAACTCAGGCTTGAGCCACCTACAAAATGTCTTAGCAAAATATATCTTCTACACAACCACAGCTTCCAGGTGACAAAACAAAAAGCATTATGCCAGTAGACTACCAGCACTGTCATGCTTGTAACTCATGTAGATGCTAAAGGAGTGCAGGTTTCACTCCTCCCAGTAAAATACCACTGCCTTCAAACTGTCTAATCCTGAGGGGCTTGTCTAAACAAGGCCACTCCAGAAGCTGAGCCTGAGGCCCCAGTACCTGTATGTGATGCAGACTCGTGCAGAAGCTGTATATCTTGAAAGACTTCCAAATTTCTAAATCTTGTTTGACACACACAGTTCTTTATTAGAAAGGAACTACCTGCCTACAACAATTATCATTATGGAATATTGTGTCACACGAAGGATTTTCTTGAGCTCTAGGAACAGAAAATGCAACTGGAAAAGTAAGAGACATCTTCCCTTCCCACGTGAAGGCAGCTAAGAACCTAGCTTCCCTGTAATCCCACCATATATTTGGAGAAAGCAGTCACATTACATACTGATCTGCAATTTCTAACCAGTCAGTAGATCTTTAGCACATTGAGATTCAGTACTGGAACATAAAGCAAGAGATGCTTCTCCACAAACCTGATTTTCAGAGTCAAAAGCTCCCAAAACAGAAAGCCTCTAATTACAGCCAAGGATTTTTTCCAAACAAAAAGAGTACCATTCCCAGGTCCCCATGGTGAGATCATCCAGAATTTGAAAGTGAAACCAAACACTTTTCCAGGCCATTACTAACAGGTCTGAGAGAATTACTTCATCTCTTCTGCAAGAGAAACTATGGAAAGTTACGTAAGCCTACTCTGCTCTCACTGAATGCTATTTGAGTTTCTGTGTGGGTTAAGCAAGCCAAAAATTTCCAAGACAAGCTGCAAGACTGCTTGCAAAGATGCAGCAACAGCCACAATTTTTTTCCCCCACTGAAAGCCTGATTCTAAACATGTTGAAAAAAAAGAGACCAGATTAACCAATAAATGTTATTTTAAATAGAGCTCATAGAATAGTTTTTCCCTACAATTTCACTGATATAAGGCAAAAGAATCTGTTGAACTCAGCAGGGCTGCTGGGTACTAGAGTGGCAAAGTTTTCAGGGAGCTTGCTGTTAGCTCAGCTACAGCCACACAAACTAATTTAGGAGGACTAAAGATGCAGCTCAGTTTCCCCCCCTGCAAGCTCCACACAGTTACGGCATTCACTTTGTGCCTGACTCCTCAAACTGAGCTTAAACGGAATAGAAACAATCCTATTTTGGCGCTGATTTTATCCAGTTGCATACCATGGCTCCTTGACATCACTGAACATACTCAATAGCAAGGAAGGTGAAGGCCAGTCACCAATCAACCCATTTCTCCCTTTCTCTGTTTGTAAATAGCCACGCTTAGAGTCCCTAGAAAAAGAATAAACTATTCTAAATAATCCAGCCTAGCATAAAATACAGCCCTTACAGACATTTACAGCTGCCACAAGATTTTCAACTTTCAAATTACCCCATAGCAGATATTTTAAGAATATTGCTATCAGCATCATCACTTAGTTTCCTATTTTACTGCTCCCCTGCATCTTCAACAGAGACTTCACTTCAGCTTTGTTAATTTCCTTTAACTTAGATATGACAAAGGCATAGGTTCTCCTGTGTCCGCCAGAAAAATACACAGTCTCACTAGATCTTATGTGACTGAAAATACAAACCTATTATTTCTGTCAACCATTGAATTATTCACTGATTCAGTCACTATGAATAACTATTACAGCAACTTTTTTTTCTTGAGATCTTGCCACACACTTGACTCAACGTTTATACTTGGGTTACAAGTACTCCAAGCACTCCAGGCTCAGAGCAGAGAGGCTGGGAAGCTGCCTGGCAGAAAAGGACCGAGGGGAACTGGTTGACAGTGGCTGAACATGGGCTTGCATGTGCCCAGGTGGCCAAGAGCATCTTGGTCTGGATCAGCAATAGGGCAACCAGTGGGGTTAACACAGGCAGGACTCCCTCCTAGCCTCAGTCCTTGAACCAGCCTAGCTGTAAATGACATCACAGGAGTTTGACACTGATTTTTTACACCCATCTCAAGCTGACAAAACTGAGATCCCTGATTATTAGGCAGAAAGGGAAGGAATGTTGAATCCATCCTACCCATCATATCCTACCTGCCCAGTGCAGATAAATCATGGGGGAAATGCACACATTTCCTGGAAAGCCACCAGGATCACAACTGATCTGATCTGAGAATAGTTTGGAACACCAGTTGCTTTTATAGTGGCTAGTATAAATTACCGTTGCTTGGTGCTCCTGGAAGTGCAATTTAGAGATTATTTTTATTTTAACACACTGCAAGCTAAATGCAGCCCCTCTAAAGCTCTGCACTAGTGAGGGCAAGGTCCTTCAGCAAATTGTATTTAAGATCAGATATAAAACAGGCAGTTTGAGTCTAAACTAGTTTGCTGTTATTTGTAACTATCTGCTACAGCCAGCCCATAGATAAGGTCCTACTGACTGTGTAGGTACCACCAAGGTCTCTTACAGATCACCCACCTGCCCTGGTAGACTTGCAGACAGCACAGGGACTCCTCCAGTTCCTTCCTAAGGGCCACAACTAGGCTCTCCACTGTGCTCCTGCGTACTGCTCCACACACTGAACACACAAGAAAGGTGGGAACAGGAACTACAGGAAACTAGCAGGTTAAGTGTTTGTATCTAATCCCACAAAATGCCCTTTTCCTGCTTCTGGTGCATCACACATTCATACAATTCATTTAATGGAATCTCCTCTTCCACATTAAGACTGGATTAGTGCATGCAGTATCAAACACTATGCTGGAAAGCATGTTCAGTAGAGGTCAGTAGTCAGTATCAGCAGCCAGTTTTTCACAGCAATGAGCTTTAAAGAACCTCAGTATCATCCAGCTCACAACATGTAAAACAGCATTATAGCCAGTCCCACTGCACTCTCAACTACTTGGTGAAGTTTTTAAAAAATGAATGTAGGGCCAACACTACTATTTGAGCTCCATTTATGATTTATGGTCTAAGTAATTTCTTGCGGCAGAGCTGGGTGCTAGCCTGGTACTTTAAATCCAGTTATTGCTTCATTCCCCAGCAGCACTCTGTTGTGCTTTCAGAAAATAGGAGCACATCTCTGATCCAAGAGGAGTGACCAGACCACTAAAGTCTTGTGAGTCCTGAAAACTCCCTTGGTGCTGCAGTGGCCGTATGAACAGTAACAGCAGAAAACCCCTTATATCCCACATTACCTGCACTGTTTCATATGGAATTTAAATCACAAAGATCTGAATGTGAGGAATGAACTAGATGTCATGAGAAGGACATGAAGCATCTAAACAAAAAAGAAAATAGAGCCAAAACTCAGCAGAGCAAGGATGAGTCAAGAAGTGAGGCTAGCTTACACAATTAGAGACTGGTTTGACAGGCACCAGCCCATTCTTGTTCCACACTAAATCATATCTTATATACATTTCCTAATTCAGTTATCTGGGGCACTACTAAATCTGTTTTTAATGGAAGGCTTCCTCTGGTACAAACTAGATTTCCTTTTACCAGAACTTCTTCTAAGAGTAAGATGTTATTAAATATTTATCTGCAATGTTCATAATGCTGAGATTGTTGGCAAGTCATCCAACCCAGACCAAAGCAGGTAAAGGGGCAGAATACAAGAGCACCCAGCTACACTCAGCTAACAACTGCCAGGTCCATTTCCACTGCTTTGATTGTCAGTTTGACTTTGCATGATACTACAGAAAATGCTGTCATTTCAACAAGTGCAGGAGATGCAACACTCAGCAAGAGATATTGAGAAAGGAACAGTGGCATCCTGAAACAAAAAAGTATTTATTCTATAGCCTGTCCATTTTCACTCAGCTTTTTCTCTTCTCTGCTATTTTGTCACTGAAAAGGCCATTACCAGCAGCTAAATAACACATACCACCAAACAGAATTATCCTCTTTCACAGGGCAAGCTGCAGGTCCAGCAGCTTCACTGACCTTTGACACAGGGGCCAAACATTAAAGCAATTTCAGATTCCCATTAGAGAAAGCTGATGTCATATTGAGGTTTATGTATTTTCCCAGCTGAAGTATTAGGAGATTCCACACTCAATTTAACCTCTACTCCAGATCAGGCCTGATTTTAGGGGACAAAAAGATTAAGATGGAACATATTAGAGACTGACAGATGTTAGGAGATTTCTGTCATGGCTGAAGGCTTCTTGTAGAGATTGTGCTGTTGGATCCGATGCTTTCAGGTTGCCCACAGACTGTGCACGGGTTTAAGATCAGGGTCAGTGCGTGCGTGCTGTGCAGAGAGGCTACTCTGTGTGACTATTTTCCAGGCAGAAACAGATGATTCAGTTCTTATTTATATCTGCACAAACACACCAACTTCCTCATTTAGACAAAATAGGAATAATACCTCCAAATCTGTGAAATTTAAGTTTCCCTGTGCAGCCTAATATTTGCTGAAGGAGGCAGAGATACTTGGGGATACCACACCTAAAGTTTAAACCAAAACATGCATCTCCTCTTTAGGTCTTTGCTTCAGAGTAGAAGGTGGGACTTGAAATAACCTACTGCACTTATAACTGAGCATGTTGGTACTTGAACTGGTAAAGCTCTCACACAAGTACAATTATTGTAGAAACAGTTTCTGTCTGCCTCAGATAGTGCAATTTTCTATCCCTTTCCATCTGTAAAGACAATAGTTTTGCTGGAGCAGTGGTGGGAATACTTGAGACTGCTTATTCCAAGTATCACGACACATTACTGGCATCTCTGGCATCATGTGTGGAAGTCCTCCAATTACATATGTAGAGGGTTGTCATTTTGGGCACCTCTCTATACTTGCCAGGCTTCAGGGTCCAGGAGACTGTCTCTTTTAGCAAGAATTCAATCGGCCTACAACATCTTCAGTATTTTGTTCAATCTCAGTTTGGAATTTAACTTTATTGGGTAAGTAACTAATATTTTCTTGAAGCAGATTTACACAGGCACATCTATGGAATGGTTGATTGTGAGACAGCGTGATATACTTCACACTTATCCTGGAAATTTATCAGTGGGATTGACTGACAGTGGGGTTAAGGGCATCCTCAGTAAATTCACTGATGGCACAGAGCTCTATAGTGCAGTCACACTCTGGAGGGAATGGATGCCATCCAGAGGGACCTGGACAGGTTACAGAGGTGGGATTCTGCAAACCTCATGGAGTTCAGTAAAACAAAGTGTGAAGTCCTACACTGGATTGTGGCACACCCACAGAAAAGTGGGTGATGGAAAGCAGCCTGGCAGAGAAGGCCTGGAGGTGAGGGTTGATGAGTAACTCAATGTGACCTGGCAGTGAGCACTTACAGCCCAGAAATCCAAATATATCCTGGGATAAATCCAAAAAAGTGTGGCCAACAGGTCGAGGGTGGATATTCTCCTCCCTCCTCTTGTGACACCCCTCTTGGATTACTGCATACAGTTCTGGTGGCCCCAGCATAGAGAAGGACAAAGAAGTATTAGAGTAAGTCCAGAGGCGACCACACAAAAGTAGCTAAGAGAAGTGGAGCACCTCCACTAGGAAGACAGACTGAGACAGCAGGGGCTGTTCAGCTTGGCAAAGAAAAGGTTGTGTGGAAACCCCATAGGAACCCTCCGGTATCTGAAGAGGCCTATGTAGAAGCTGAAGGGGGACTCATCACCAAGAACTGTAGATGGGACAAAGAGTAATGGGCACAAACTGAAAGAGGGTAAATTGAGGCTGGATATTAGGAGCAGATTCTTTACTGTGAGGGTGGTGAGGCACTGGCACAGGTTGCCTAGAGAAGCTGTAGATGCCCCAACCCTGCAAGTGCTCCAGGCCAGGCTGGAGAAAGCTCTGAGCAACCTAGTCTGGTGGGAGGTGTCCGCGCCCACAGCAGGAGTGTTGGGACTGGATGATCTTTAAGGTCACTCCCAAACACTTAAGGTTCTGTGATTAACAGGCACCAAAACACATCCCAGTTTTCAATAGTGCTGGAAAGTGTGTCTGTGACCTCACCTATTCAGTCCAAAATTTGCGTCTTTACCAAAAAACAGCAGATTGTTTTGTTGCTCTCTGAAGCAAGCCATTTGTATCTGCTGAGTGAAGAGATGTCCAAGCTAGCTCAATGTGAGAACACCCTTTCCTTCAGCTAGTTTTTACTATTTTTAGCTAATTCTTTAAACAAGTACCATTCATGAGTCAGTGAATGACTAATTGCCTTGATTCTCTTCCTATGCAAGCCAGGCTAGATGCAAGAGGAAAGCTCTCCTCAAGGGACAGCCCATCTCATGTTCTGCTAAAATCACAGGGCAGGTCTTGATGCAGTCACTTCTTTCATAAGCAAGGGGAAAGACATATTTATAGCATTTTAAGTGTAAACCCTAGCAATGTGCTGCAGTGTTACACAACTTTGCCTTTCCCAGCATGGCAGGCAGCAGCTCTCTGATGAGACTTCTTGAGGTGGCATACCAGCAGCCTTTCTTTAAATAAAAGACACAGGCTTCTGGAAGGTGAATGACAGAGCTCAGGAACCGCAGTTGAAATTTTATCTATGCTGGCTCCCATGCAGAAGCCAGCTAAGTACTTGTGCAGCCTTGCCACTTATTTTTCACTGCATTATTGATCATAAACCCTCCTGCCTGCAGCGGGACATAGGCACCAAATCTAGACAGACTGAGCAGCAGCAAGCAAGTCTGCTGGACTGTACCACTTCCAAACAAACAGCGAAGTCAGCAGCACCACCTCCTAGACTGGAGACCCAATCAGCAACGTGTTAATCTAGCATAGCCCCACCCAGAGCACAACCCTGAAAAGTGTCTGATCCTGCACAAGTGAAGTCTGATACATGTCCACCAGCTGGCCCCTGCCAGTACAATGCAGGAGCCAGCACTGTGCCAGAAGGTATTTGCCAGTGAGAAGCTTTTACCTGAGAGACAAAGGCAAATTTTCACATTATTGCATGATGCACCTGACAGCTTCATGATCATGGGCTGCACCAACCAGACCAAGTATAAAGTTTTAGCTTAGACAAATGCATTAGCTGATACATAGACATCCTTGTTCAACAAGCTATTCTTTCTACAGTAACAGGTTTTGGGTGGGCTTTTTTTAGCTATTGAGGAGCCAAATAAAAGAGGCATTCAGTATTCTGTCATTCTTCACCTCTTTTCACCCCTGCCTTGTACAGGATTTGGAGATCACAGCATTACAACCAGTGTAACTTTACTATGGATATACAAGAGAAAAGTACAGCACTGAAGTGAAGGCTAGCATTAATATTTCTGCCTGTGTTCCAACTAGCTGCTATGTCAATGACTAATACAACATACAGATAAAGCCAGAAACCTCAATTTGCTGAAAAATCTCCTGAAAGAGCCAAAAAAAGGGAGCAAAGCAGGTTGAGTCATCCGCAGTGCAGCATAATTCAAGGTATCATTTATACTTCTTACAAAAGCAGAACTACTGCAGTCAAACAAGTTTGGTACAAGAATACATAGCCTTGAAATTGAAGCTTGTATTTAATTAATTGAAACCATTAAGTTTGAAGATATACCAGGTGAGCGTAGCAGTCAGGAAGAACCACTTAAGCCTACCACAGGTTAAGAGGATTAAGGTCAAGGCAAAAATTTAATGAGATAGGTGTAAGATGAGAATACAGGAAAGGGATCTTATAATTTGGACTAAAAATGATGGAATGTGTAGGAAAGTCGGAGGAAAGTTGTACACTTATGTGACTAAAAGCAACCCTTAAAGTAGCTTTCCTATTATGCACTATTTCTTGCCTGTACAAAGAAAGGATCTGAAGAGAATTAAGAATTAATTTAATTTTTTTCCTGTATCTCAGCATGTCACATATATTGCTCTTGATTCAACGTGTCATATCTGACTTAACTTTAGAAGAAATTTGTGTGACAGATCACATGTAAGTGGCAGAACAGCAAAGATAAGATCTATGATAGATCTACAGTCTGCTCTTAGTAAGAACTGGAGTGCTGCTGGAAAAAAGGCCCCAAACCCAACTATGGGGAAAAAAGCAGGCCAGTCTAAGATGAGCAACAAGATGAACTGCAATATAAAGCTGACAGCAAGAGCTCTTTTCAAGAGGTGCTGCATTTGTCAAGATTTGGAGGAACAGGTAGTGTCTCAAGAAAAAAAAGAGTACTTCACAATTTTCTGTTGTCAGATACCATTTTGTACCTAGACTCTTCTGGTATCTACCTTTTTATGATTCTTGGGTAATTTATTTTTCAGCTCTGCTTTTTATGGTCTTAAATGTTTAGCTGAATAATAGAGAAACAGACAAAATACGACCTTCCAAAGCATTCTCGTATTTATGCCAGTAGCCACATAGCAACTTTGTATATTGAAGCCTTCTCAGAAACAAGGCATGTTGCGTTCCTGCAAAGACTCATCTAAAAGCTCCTCCACTTTCTCAATAACAATATCATCATAGTAATTACCTTTGACTACAGAGACCACTTATAAGAATGCACACTGTGTCTGATAGGTCAAGTACAGGACTCCAGCACGTGTCCATACTCAAGAAAATGCAGCATCCATAGAGTCATTTTGGAAATTGGGTTATCTTATTCCATCCAGAGAAAAATTATACCCATACATCTGCAAAAAAATAATACTGAGCACTAGACTTGATTGTGTATGGAATAAGCCAAGGCTACCAAACCCTAAGACTGGCAGGAACAGACAATTCATCCATATTTGTATGCTGGACAATCCCATGATGATACTCTTTCCTGTCTGATCAGATTAACTCTTGAAAACTTAAGTCTTCATGTTGTTAGGCCATTAGATAAGACACACTGCACCTGATACATTAACAAATTACAATGCAGTAATAAGTATTTTGCAGCAAAAGTCAACAGTGTTTTGTAAGTACAGCCCCTTGTCATAGGAAACCTACCCCAGTCACACAATGAAGCCTGTGAATCATAAAATAACCTGTGCTGGTAATTAAAGCCTTAACGATGCTAGAATAAAAAATGTTCATGTTAAAAGAAAATTATTTACCCTCACTCACCATTAAAATATTTTTGTTAACTGTTTTTTCCACCTACTATCAAGTAACACAAGCTTCTAGGTGCGGATGCTTTAGGGTTCATCAGTAGTTAATAACCAGTAACTATTTCAAACATATGATTTGGATTCAGCCATAGTACCAAGAGAATGGCTGTATTTTGATGGAAAAAGGAATATTAAGTCACTGCTTGTAAAGAGGTGCCACAGTGACAGATTCAGATATCTGCATGCTACTTAGAGTATAAACTGCTTCCTGCCACAGAAATGAATCCAAAGCATGACTTGGAGGAGCCTCTAGTGGTGATAAAGTAGATGTGATTAAGAATTAGCAGGTGCTCAAGGATAAGTTAAGAGCCTTGCTGGCATTCACGCAGCCCACAGAAACACGACTCCTAGTCCAGTTACCAGCAATGTGACCTGCAAGCCACACACTTGGGACCAAGTCGGATGTCTTCAATAGTGCTCTACCTACAAGTTTTACCTTGCCTTGATTCAATAAGGGAACCAAACAGCTTTCTTGTTGACCTCTTCAGCTTGTAGGCAACACTTACTGCAAAAACTGAACTAAGGTATATCCTGACAACTTGTTAAATGTCTTTCAGACTAATATTTCTTGCAGGGAGGCAGACATACAACATCCTGCAGCAATGAGCTCTACAGTTTTAACTGCATATTGTGTAAAAACACCAATTTTGCTTTGACTCACTTCATAGTTCCATTTAACACATATTCATCCTTGAATTAGAAAAGACAGTAAACCATCATCCTCTCTTGACTTTTTTTGGTTTAATGCACGGCTTTGTAATTCCTAATTGTAACCCTCCTCAGCCATTACATCAAGAATTCTGGAATTTTCATAGAATGGAGAGCAGTGTTGGTACCAGTTTTCTCCAATAAGTTATACTGGCACAGAGAGACCACTGTTTTTAAATAAACTGTGTCTATGCACACAGAAGGGAAGGCTGTGTAAGCCTTGCACTGCAGAAACACATCCTTTGAGCAGTTTTACAGTGAAGTCAGAGCAGTATATTCCACAGGTAACAACACTGGAGAATGTTTTGTTGCTGCAAAAGGACTTTTCCAGAGCATGAACTTTGGAAGCAGTTCAGTTTGAACTCCATTTGGCAAGACCAGCACGTGTCATTAACTGTGGAGTTTCTCCAATCTTGTGACCTGTTGCAGCCACATTGATGCAGCATGTAACTGGAAAGCTGCTTTCACTCTTTCAGGAGGCCCTGTAACATTACTCTTTTTGGTAAGCATTAATACTGGTGCAACACTTCCTATAGCCTTGGCACAAAAGAAAATTTTAAAAAACCACATTTGGCCATTTGGCCACATTGACTCATGTACCATTTGGGTTCCAGTACAAGCCCTTAAAGAACTGGAGCATCTGGCATCAAGCACTGAACAAAACAGCCAGCTTTTGTTTGTAGTTACAAGGTTCAGATGCTGTACAAGTTAATGCTGTTTCAGCACTTTGCAACAACAATTGCAGGCTAGACACTGTCAAAGTACTTCAGAGGTTTGCTCTTCAGCAGCTGAAAGATTTGTCTGACAACCACAGGTCTCAATCTTTCCTACACTCCTTCTGATATGCAAAGTAGACTTTCCCCCAAAACAAATAATTAATAGAACTGGTGCCAATTTTTATTTTCCCAAATACCAGCAAAAGTTATACAGCTGTTTGCAGAGTAACTTAAAAGCATTCTAGACATGATCAGTATGTTTTCAGTAATTGCCAATTGTCAGGGTTTGTTTTAGAAGGCCTGGATATAATTAAATAAAAAGCATACAGCCTTTGAGGTATCCTGTGCCTAGAAAATAGTATTAAAAATAGTAAGCATTTTTTAAATTATAAATGTAGGAAACTGTGTTGCTATGTTAGACCTCTGGATGAAAACTATACTGCAAAATGACTGGAAGACAAAAAGAATTTCTTTACCCTTATGTTGCTTACAAAGCTATACTTTTACATGCTTAGAGTCTTATTTCTGCAGAGAATTCATTTACTGGGGAAAAAACCCCAGAGTTCTGCAGATGCTACTGTGGAACAAGCATACAATGATGTGCATTTAAGAGCTCTGTATGTCTTGGCGGATCTGGGAGGTGATCACCACACTGGCTGGGATGGGAGAACACCACAAGGTGACCAACAGGAGTCAACTGTTTTCCTGCAGCTGTTTTACTCTGTGCTGCTCTCAGCTGCTTTTCTCTATAGGAACAGCTACAGGATGGAAATTTTAGCCTAAGAAAAGCTTTATGCTATGAGTTTTCAGTTTTAAAAGTATCTAGCCATACAAGGGGCAATACTGGCACACAACAGCTCACAAAAGAATTCCAGGTTAGGCACTCATGTTATAGTACAAAGAGTTTTGAGAAACCTGTGG
>VWYI01038315.1:15280-42944 GCA_013399455.1 Anthoscopus minutus | reverse complement strand
CTGTTTAAAATGAAAAACCTTGTCCTGTCACTACCTGCCCCTGTAAAAAGTCCCTCACTCTCTTTTTCCAGCTCCCTTTAGGTACTGAAAACCTCAGTGAGGGGTCTCTGAAGACTTCTCCACCTCAACTCTTTCAGCCTATCTTTGCTGCTGATGTGCTCCAGCCTTCTCAGCCTCCTCTGACCCTGCTATTTGAAAAGAAGTATAATCAGCAATCAGTTGTCATTACCATGTATTTGAATCCATCAGTATTTTAGTTTGTCAGACTCCATTCCATGTAAGACAACCTCTATCTTGCACTCAGATATCTGAATCTGCCCCAAAATGTTTCTAACATCTCTTGCAGACCATAATGTTCACAGCCACTTCTGCATTATCAGGAAAAGAGAGCAACATAGAGCCGCAAAAAGAAATTTAACCAAAACCACATAATCACTGTTTTTAATCATAGTTCAACAGTTCTTGAAAGGGAATGCTTTTATATACAGACATCTCTTATTCATTACCTGGGACCAGTTTTCACTTCAGTATTTCACAAAAGATAAGCAAAGGACAGATTTGAATTTCCCATCAGGTTCACTATATATGGTCACTGAGTCCCATGCACTGGGCTGTCTTGACTTCCATTCTGTGGCTAGGGATCAGTGCAGTGAACTGTGCCTGTGTGACCTGTCGTAAATCATTAACAACAACTTGCTTGTACAAGTATTTCTGGTGAGAAGCGTTTAAATTTAGTCACCTAGAATGAACTACAATGAATTTAGCTGACAAATCATTTTCCTCCACATCTCCTTAGGAAGTTTATTGTGTATAAAGAGTTTAATAGGAATTTTATGTATTGCTGATGGTACTTCTGACATTTTGATTATAGTTACCCTCCCTTGGAGACCTGATCTTTTAATGTAAAGAGAAATGCCTGAATGCAGTATAATAGAGAGGTTTGTTTAACTTTCTGTGTGTTCATTGGTCTAGATGCATAACCATTTTATATTTATAAAAACAGTGAATTGTATTGGAGAGCCTAAAGCTGCCTGCTGAATTCCTGGTGCAACTGCATAATTCCTGTAGAAGGAGGATCATTGTGTGGGATATGAGATCTGTACAGATACCCTGCTTTGGGCACTGCATGGCTACATTTGCTTCTTGGTTTACTACGCTAAGCACCAGGAGCCTCAGCTCCTTCAGTCACACCAGGCTGAAGGAATTTTTTGTCTATGGATCACAGGACTGCCATTTACTGTATTCATTACTACATATACCAGTAAAAATATAAAAATGTGGAAGGTTTCCTACAGCTATGATTTTCTGAACCACCTCTTGGGTATCATCAGCAAATTTTTTCTTCCTTCCAATGATAAGAGGACCACTGGTTTTAAGCTCACTGAGATGACTTGGAGAATTTGTGGACTGATAGAATTACTGCAGGATAAATACAGAGAGTAAACAGAGCCTGTAAAGAACTCAGAATGCATGTAAGTATTCAGCAACTAGGGTCTGTTTGCATTTGTAATCTGTGCAGTGATTGAGTCTGAGGACACACTGAAAATATTTCCTTTCCTAATTACAGTATGCTACACATAGGTTCAGGTAGGGAAAGGAACTTCATTATCATAATGGAATTTCCAAGAAGAAAACTTTTTCATTTTGTTACTAGGTTGGGGCTCCTATAAGTTTCATTTTGTTTATAAGTGGACAATTGCATGTATCAGCTATTTCTTTGTTCACGGAAACAATCTTTAGACCTACATCAGAGAACGTCAGCTTCAGTTCCTTCCTTTGAATTCTGAGAAGTAAGGATTTAGTTACCTTGTGCTGCAATTTACTTTACTTCATGTATCTTTTTGCCCTTCACTTAAGTGACTTTTTTTTTACAGCATTTATTCAAGTTTAAGGCCTCATAAACTAATGGAAATTTCTTTATATAAGCATTAAGTAACTCTAATAGTCGACTGCTGTTGCAATATTTTCCACTATAAAGTATGAGTAACTACCCTGAGTTGACACAGTTGTCAGAGAAGACAGAGAAGAGCCAGCAGAGAATTAAGATTTGCAAATGGACTTTGAATTCTGTGTTTATGACATCCTTCAGTCACAAGGGCAAAACAGGCACTGAAGTTCTAAGGCCTCATAACAGGGTTCATGCTGAATCTGTGTTCTGCCCCCATCCTCTCATTATTTGCACGTTACAAATCTCCTCAGCAGGCATTACCAGAATGTGATTTCTGACAGCCATGACTCCTTGTCCTTTGAGATTGTGGCATTGTGTTGGGGCTTTTTACGTATTTTTGGGTTTTTTTCCAAGAAATATGTATATTACCCATTTAGATAATAGCAAGAACAAATGATATTTCTGTGATCTCATGCTTTGAATAGTTTGGAACATGTCAGAAAAGGGGAAAGCTTATGTACAATAAGAAAGGAAGGGGGAAGTTACTTATACCAGAATTATTATACTTTCCCAAAGAAGAAAGAAAGTGAATAGAAACAGGATGATCATTAAAAAAATTATTGTTTGAAACTGAGGGCTTGTCCAAATTAGAGTTCATAACTTGCTTCCTGCTGTGAGATTGGCCCAAACTCAACAACTAAGAAAGTATTTGCAGTGGAAAGCAAAAATTAATATTTAAGATGATTGTTTCTTTACAAGCTATAAACAAAGGGCTAAAGAAGCCTATTAACAAAAAGGGGATTAATGTAAGAAATGGAATGGTCAGACTCCTAGACTCTTGATTTTACAATTATTAACAGCTTTATCTATGTTCATAAAAAAATCCTGTGGAAGTGGATTTTTTTTCCACTCTGAAACAGTAATGCTTCAGACTGAAGTTTAAGCATATTTAGTTTATGCATTTCTAAATCAAATTAATTAGGCCTATCTTAATCCACAACCAAAGTTATAATATTTCCTACCACTTATTTTAAGACAGAGGAACTTTTTTCCTCAACAAATATTGAGGCAGAATAATGATCTCAGGTAGGGTGAATGTTAAAAAGTAAGATGCTTTTGACTTATCACTGTGAACATAATTGAAGTAATCTTAATATTATAAGGGTTATAATAAACATAATAAACAATACCACCTATAGAATTTATTGTCACAGTGATAATTGCTAGCAACAGGTGCTTCTCATCCTTTGGTAAGACAAATGAGGGGCTGCAGGTGTCTCTGCATACTGTATGGGAGGATATACTAACTTTTCCATAGTGACCACTGTCCATTTCCTTCGTCAGTGTGCTTTCCACAGCAAGGTTCTTGTTTTATCTGATAACTGCTTCAGCTCATTTTACTCTGTCTGAACTCTGAATTCTTCAGAATTTGCGAGCTGCATATATCAGCAGCACTCAGTGGTATTACGTGTAGTTTATAGGTTCAGCACTTGTTAATCAAACCTTGTCCACCTTGTCCTTCTTACAAAGAAAAGGAAAAGGAAATGGAGATGGAGCATTGCTCTTCCTTTGAAAGCGTCTCCATCTGTGTGCTATAATTGGCAAGAGAACAACTTCAGAGAGCAACAGTCCCCAATGAGCTGCATTACTTTTCTTAGTCCTATTAATAGATCAGAACATGCTTAATTTTTGTTGTCTGCCTCTGTGCTCATGCAAGAATTGGTGGATGTGGTGCACACCAAATACTTCCAGCCAAGCCTACAGGATTCTATCAGCACTGAGAATCAATCCCCACAGCTGGAGCAGGAGGTGAACAAATTGTCTATAAATTGGAGCAGTAAAGGGCAATATTGCAGATACAAGGGTTTGGTACCAATCCAGCAAATAATACAAGATATGTTGTGTTTCCCTGACATAAGGAATACAAGCACACTCCACTTCTTAAGAAAACTTCATGTCTAGTATGAAGTATTTCTGTTTTCTGCGTTGTGTCTTCCAAGACTACTGAACAAAAGTTCAGATCTTTCTCATTTTTTCCACTGACTAGTGCAAAATAAGTGCATAGGACTTCTACAGCATAAATCCCCAAGGTCAGCAGTTCCCTTTCTGGAATCCAGCTTAAAGCAAAATGCTTATCTGTGAGGAAGATGGCCTCAGGGCATAGATCTAAGCAGTATCAGTCTCACCACCTTGAACTGTGTGGGCACACTAACTTTTTAAACAGTTATTTCCCCATAAACACACATAACATGTATATTGAAGGAAATCAAAGCAAAGCAAACTGCTGTTGAAGTAAAACACATGTATAAACAATTCCCTCACCAAAGAAAGAGAGTGGGGAAACATTTTAACCTGGATGTCCATAGACACCTCAGTGATTTTGGGATTAAGAAAACACAGCAGTGAAATACAGGGGCTCAGATACCCACTGCCAATAGCCAGAGCTTCATGACTTTCATGTAACTACATTGATTTAAATGCCTGAAGTGCTGGGCTCTGACTTTCAAAGAAGTTGAAGAACTGGAAGGTTCTACAGAGAAAAGCAGAAAGCAGAGTGATATAATCAAGAGCAGCTGGGCCAAAGGAGCTCAGTATGCACATGCCCTCAGACGGAGCACAACATTCTCTAAGGCAAATATCAGATAAAGCATATGAGAGAAAACCTGCTAGCTCAGCGCTTTTGTAAGTAGAGAAGTACCTTCCCCCCCTCACTGTGGTTACCACTGTGTTCAGAAAATAATGGCTGCTCTGCCCATCCCCCTCCTCTGACTGTACCACTACCTCCAGCTGACTGGGGTGACTGACAAACTGCATAACAAGATACTTGAAGTCATTATATATATATAAAGTAAAAATACTTTGCTATTATGCATGATACATGGTTTCCACTTGGGATTAATTAATGGAGGAATATTTTGGGTACTTTTGCTCAAGGGGTTTCCTTCACTTGCAGGGTTGTTCAGAAAAAGTTCCCTGAACTTTGAACTGTATCTGCAAAGTGAGATAAACAAGAGCCATATAAATACCACAGCCCTTTTCTCCACACTGTTTACTTCTGCTGCAGAGCCAGACAGAGCTGCCAAGAAGAGGGAGGAGGACGGTAAGTGTGCTGGGTTTGCTGTGAAAGAACTCCATGACTTAAGATTTGGCAGAGTGTTTGCTTGTTTCTTCGGCTGAAAAGGCTGACTGTGGAAATTTCCATTGGAAACCAAGTGGAAAGTTGAAATATGAAGAGAAGTATAAGGCAGGCTTTCCTGCAACTCACAGGGTGGACAGCTGCTCCGGGTGCTGCATGCCAGTGCTGCAGAAAGCTGCTGTAAAGGCAAGGAAGGATATCAAAATGTCATGAGAGTCTCATGTGTTTATAATGGAAATAAAGGCAGGCTGCTTTCCTGATGTGTGGAAAAAGGCTGTGTTGGTATATACTGGACGGCAGTTTAGTCTTCAAAGCACTTTACCTAGAACATCAGGAAAGAAATGTCAAGAACAGCTGGATGTCACAAGTGCAGCAACAAATATATCTTGTTTTAAAAGTTCAATTATTATTAATCTTGACAAGAGGAATATGTGTATTGGAATTTATTATTTCCAAACTATTCTGTGGTCACTGTCAGACTTTGATGTAAGTGGTGAAGTTATACAGTTCCATAACCTAGGACATGTTTGGGTGCAGCTTTATGATTTGATACATTTATAATTTTAAATATTTCTTGATAATGGCTGTTTAAACCAAATTTGAGGTGTTAATGGAATAAAATGAAAAGGTAATTACAGAATTTATTCTATGCTTTGATTTTCATAAACATTAACTGGACTAAGTATGGATATGGGATTTTTGTAAGATCTGAGGAATCCTGAAGTTCAGTTTTCATTTCTGGTTTTTGCAAAATTGTTTCTAGTGCCTGACTTCTTCACAGATTTTTCTCAATGGGATCCAGATATTCCAGACTGACTTGTAAAAATCTTGAAGTATTTTTTATTATTTTCTGCTATGTTCTGTAGTACTTGATGCATACTGAAATCCACTGTTGGTGCACGTACTTTTCAGGTAGTGGAATTACTCTGGAATCTGGAGTGAACTGGTCTAGATTCTTCCTGACATAAATGGGCTTACCACAATCGATTTCAAAACACAAGTAACAAAGCCACTTTAAAATCACTGAGCTGTTAAAAATGGTCAAAAAGAAAAGAGAGAAAAAAGAGAGAAAAAAATAACTTAGTCTGATTAGTAATGCTAAAAAGAATTCCACTTATTCTGAATCTTTACTTTGTAGCTGTTCAAAAACAATAACAAAAAAACCTCAAAAACCTTCAAGCACTACAAAGAAATAAGCACCTGCCTCTGTTTACAGAGGAACTTCACTGGAAAACCAGAGAAGTTGAGTAAACAAAGAACTCAAATTTATTCTTACAAGGGTTTTTGTTTGTTTGTTTGTTTTTTCTTTTTTTTTTTTTTTCTATTTTAAACTGAGTGGAGTCAATATGCTGCTGCATTTTCTCACAGGAATTTCAGTCTGAACTTTGTTTAAGCACTGGCCTTATTTTGTTTATTTTCTCTCTTGTCAGGTAAAGCCCAGCCATGTGGGCAGGTCTGGGGCTAGTTCTGGCCCTCTGTTTCCTCCCAGGAGGAGGGACAGAGATCCAGAACTGCCAGGAGCCCCCAGAATGGCGTATTGGGGAGGAGGACCCAATGTGGAACTCCAGAGGCTCAGTGACAGTGGTGGCTCTCCTCCAGGCTAGCTGATCATTGTGCCTGCGGCAGGCTTCCAGGTAAGCATGAATCTTGTCCAGATTTTTGTTATACAGCTGAGAATACTACATGTGCCCTGCCACAGATGCACTCCATGAGCTCTAGCTGCCCCAAATGCCACCATCACAGCTGGCATGTGTGACCCAGTGACCAGGCTCACTATCAGCAGAACGGTTCTATGCCACTGGGTAAGATTCTTTATCTCTTGATCTATTCCTGACTGACAGATCTTCTCCAAATTATGTTTACAACATAAGCAATGTTGACAGTGATCACCTTGGGTTAATGAAACCCAAACCACAGGAACACCTGGCTGAAACAGCAACAGATGATTAATGTAGCAAAAATAGTGAAGCCAAGTAACATCACAATTCTTTAACACGGTTAGATCACTTGAAATAGAGAGATCTGTAATCACTGATTTCTTATGTAAGATGGAGGAAAAAATTAATTAAAACATATGCTTTTAATGTGGCTTTTTAGCCTGTGTTCAGGGATCCTACATATATTTCAAAAATCCAGAAGTTAAGATAAATACTGTCCTTTCAAAAAATTGATGATGCATTCAAGGAAGTCATTAGTGTTAGGTTTTCATCCAAGACCTGGGACACTGGTGCTCTATTTTCTTGAACTTACTCCTTGCAAATAATTAGCTATCGTGACAGTAACAACAGTAATAAAATAATTTTGAGTTGACCCAAACAGGAATTGCATAATGATTCATGTGAAATTATTTTGGCTTAAAGATTCATAGTATCAGTTTCAGATCTGCATTTTAGTGAGCAAGCCTTAGTTTGCCCCTCTAGGCTGCACAACTTGCATATCATAACAGGCTTTGCAAGTTTATTAAGAATTGGATTTAAAAATATAGTAGTAAATCCGCGGCTCTGTCACAGTTAAAAGTGGGCTTTGTGTTTGGTTTTCATGGTTGTTTGGTTTGGTTCTTACATTTTAGAAAAAAATTAAAGAATATTCCATGTTCTATACTATTTCCTGTAACTGTAAAATAAAAGTTTTCTAGAGTAATTCCACAGGAAAGATACAAATGAAACGAAGAAACTCCACATCATACAACTGTAATATAAGCAAGATTGAGCATATTCAATTTTGTATCAAATCTCACGATTCTCTAATGATTTATGGTCTTGCTTCTTTACATTCCCACCAGTTTGGAGGACCTGCGAGTAAAGTTAGAGAATGAAGGATTGGTCAACATCTCGTATGTGGTTGTCAACCATCAGGGACCTCAGTCCCGGAGGGAATTTCACCTACTAAAAGAACGTGTTTCAGACTACATTACTGTTTACCAGCAAGATGAGCAGCAAGAAGATGTCTGGGCTGCTTTAAATGGAAACAAGGATGACTTTCTTATATATGACAGGTGTGTGCCTACAGACAAACATAAGAAAACATTTGCATGTGTTTTGAGTAATGATTTGTAAATCTTTGCATTATTACACTGACATGCAAATAACAAAAACGTCATGCTCAGCTTCTAAGTTGAGCTTAGTGAAGTGCTAGTATTTACTGGAAAAACAAAAGCAAAGTCTGCTTTTGCATAAGTAATTTTGGAATAAATATTTTTTCTTTATAATTACCATGAATTTAGATGAACATTAAGTGAGTAAAATTTGCTACAATTTAGATGAACATTAAGTGAGTAAAATTTGCTACCATGTTAATGTTTTTATAGTATTTTTATTTTTAGATAACTTTATTACATCCATGCATGTCAAAGTAGAATCTTTTATCTCATGGAAAATTTTTGATGACAGTTGTTGAAAATGCCATGTAGATATAAGGAAGATTTAGTCTTTTGGTCAAATTTAAAACTCCAGAAGAAAATTGCTTTTTGATACAGGATGCAGCCACAAGTATATTTTGGCAGCGCCAATAAATCCCAGTTTTTCAATTTTGATGTGATGGTAGTTACTTGAAAAATCCTACACTTGAAACACGTCTATCCTAATTACTTTTTATTACTGTAGTGAGCATTCCAAGTTCATGCTAAGTCATAAATAAGCTTAATACAGAGTTAGAATGTTACTCTTTTTCTGTAATGGAATGAATTTAAACAAATTAGCTGCATTTGGTTTGTGAGGTAAAACTACCAGTGGAATGAATGATCTCGAATGTCACAGTAGCAAATATGCCCAAGTAAGGAAGGCTAATGTCATACAGCAGACAAACAGAACAAGTCTGTATTTCATCTGGGAGCATTTGGAAGGTTGACCGATTCTGTGCTGTTGACACACAGGACTGAACTGGTTTAATGGCCATGGCCCATTATGCTTTTAGGAGACTGTCATTATTGTGCCTTAGCCATGAAAGCTTTGCCTGCTGCTGGTTCTAAATGTGCATTCCACACATGGGGAGCTAAGGCCAGGGGACTGTGTGTTGGCACTGAACGAGCTGTCCTTGTGTACAGGTTCTGCATTTAACTCCAGCTCCTTTGAGCAGATCAGTTATGTAGTCAAGTGCATATCAGAACACTCAAGTGCAGACATGGGGCAAGCAGGCACCATAACAATCCCCTCATGGACAATAAATCAGTAATGCAGGTGCACACAGTGCCCGTCCCAGTCAAAAAACTTAGGTTGCATAAAAATACTTGCTAAGGATGCAGCAACCGCTATACAAACATTATTGCAGGCTCAGTATCCCAGTGGGTCTGTAATGAGTGTGCCTCTGCCAGTGTGAAGGGCCACTAAAGGCAGTACGGTTACCACACCAGCCAGAAATAATGCTTCTTCTACTGCCCAGAGCAGGTGAGTGGGCAGGCATGTGTAATGAAGATACTGGATTTGCCTCTGAACTGGAACAGAAACTCTCCCTATGGAACTGTACAGTGTGTTTGGATTGATGCACGTAAAATGAGATATAAGAAGAGAGATTTAATTGTTGGTATTTGTAACCACAGAGTTCTTTCTCTCTGTAGATGCGGCCGCCTGGTGTATCATCTTGGTCTGCCCTACTCCTTCCTGCATTTTCACTATGTGGAAGAATCTATTAAGATTGCATACTGTGAAAACAAGTGTGGAAACTGCTCTTATATGGTATTTTCTTGTCTCATTCTGTGTATAGTAGAAAAGAAAACTGGATTTGATTGGTATTTTAAAAATTATTTCAGTGTGATTAATCCAAAAAGATGTGATTTTGAATTTACACATTCCATTCATCTCGACAGATAGCCTTTACATATTTTTGTAAGTTAATTAGATGTTATTTCTAATAGACTGATTGATTATCTGAATTCCTGTCCTTGATAGAAATGCAAAAACACTTGTCAGAAATGTAATTGCATTCTTGGAGGGTAATTCTGTTTGTAGAGCTACACAGAGGTAGTGAGCAATTAACTGCTCTAGTTTTGTGGGATGGGTACGTACATTAAAAAAAGGGTATTTTTTAAAACCCAGGAATCAAACTCAGGCTGGTTTGCATTACTATTCATTGCAGTTTGCATTTAAACACAGTCTACAGGAGTTATTTTAAAACAGTGATAATACAAGGTGACAAATTATTGTTACTGCTATAAAAGAAGGGTAGCTTTTTTAATGTATCATTAAAAATCAGAAATACTTTTAAGGATTATCAAGAAACATACATATGTAGTCATGGAAATTCAATGAGAATAATGATTTTTGATCCCATCATGCATTGGTCTGGCTAAATGTAGATCACATGCAGGTCAGATGTAAGATCTAGGATAAGAAGATTTGCTATTAGCAATAACTGAAATTATAATTGCTAAAAAGCCCTGTCTGGTTGACAGTGGTTTGACAACACAAGGCCATTTCTGATTTGTTCATACATTCTTCAGCAAAGTAGCACAAATAACTTAAAAGTGCCTTTCATGCTTTCCAAAATGTTACTTAATATTTTACAACTAGTTTAATTGAATACAGTGCCCTGTGCGTAATGCAAGTGTCTGTTTTGCAGGAACCTGATATTGATGGTGTGTGTGAAAACATCACTAAAAAAGCAGGTGAAGAGCTGTCGGAGATGGAACCCAAGCTGACAGGTCAGCATTCCCATCACAACCTGCACAGACATGGACACCACCACCGCCACCACCACCACCACCATCACATGGGCAGTCGTGATCCCAAACACGGGAATCACCAGGCTGCTTCTGAAACTGAGACACACCATCCTCACGGCGGCTGGCGACAGAGGCTTTTTGGCCGTCACCGACATGATCAGATAGGTAGTCAGGAGCACGTAGACACTGCCCCTCCGGGAGAAACTCTGGAAATTGCACAAGATAAAAAAATACGAAAGAAAGGGAAAAACAGCTGCAAAACCCAGTTAACTTGAAATTGGGAGACAGGATCAGACTCAACCTCTAGTAGCTGATCCTGTCATTGTCGACACCTTTTGTTTGAGGAGCTGGGGAATTCTGTCACTTGACAGTGTCGTGGAGCACTACCAAATTCTTGCAGGTGACATGGGCAGCTGGCAGCAGAGGACATCACTGAGTCTTGACAGTGACGTCTGCTCTCTGCTGCCTGACATTCACCACCAGCAGGAGCAAGTGAAACTAGTGACACCTGACAGTGACAGGAAAAGGCAAGAAACTGATCATGAAAAACAAACTAAGCACCTTTCAGAAACAAGGGAGTCCCACTAACTCTGTTCTTACAGTTGCAAGAGCAGGAAAAGGAACAGATTAAGTGTTTTTATTGCCCCAAATTCAGAATTACACTGACAGGTATGGAGAGTTAAAATATTGCAAAGTGTATTTTCAGAGCAGTGTTCTTAAATAACAGAATACCTGTCAAATTCCATCAGAGAAAAGCTTCATGATTTAAAGGAATTTGGTTGACCCCTAGTTTGTTTTTCAGTTCCACTGGGAAGGTGTCTGCATTTTTGATTAATTTGTCTTTCTTGTTTCTCTTCTAACATTCTGCTTGCATTTGTGAGGACAGGAGCATAAACTATGACCTAGGGGCTCCTGTCTGATGTTTTGCAATCACGAACAGAAGATACCCAAGACAGATATTTTAATCATTTTTTATTAGGAAGACAATATATTCGAAAGCTGAGGTTGTTTATTTTTTTCCTAACCTGGGGATACAAGTCATGTACAACAAAACTTACTCCTAAGCAATATGACAGAATAATTCCACATCAAAAATGCAATATACCAACAATAATCACAAATTTATATGCTTAACTTTTGTGGCTCTTTTAGATGCAGTAAGAGGGTCCATTAACTGCTACAGCTTGTAAAATCCTACTAAATCAATAAGATCATCCTGAAGTGAGAAGTAGTGTTAACAACTCAGAGGCAGAATCAAAAAGAGGGTGGGATGAAACAAGTTTAATCTTGGTGTAATGTTGATCTTTGTTTGTAACAGTGCTGAATTTGATAAATCTGTATCAATTAGTAACAATATATACCACTTAAACGTGTATAACTTCTCTGTTTGTAGCATAGCATTTCTAATGTTTGATTAACTAAATGGAGGTAAATACAGTTGTTTGAAGGATTCCTGGATGAAGAAGAGAATATTCATGAAAGAAAACAGCTATGAAAGCATACACCATAATTAATGATGGTTTAATAGGGAAACTACTACTCCTACAAAACCTGAATCTTTTTATTGTGAATGCTGATTAGCAAGAGAGTAGCTCTGAATGTACACGGAGTGCATGCTTTTGGAATATTTGACAAGAGTGTTTTCAATAAAACATACTTTCTACCTATCTTGTTTTTATTTTGAGATGCACAGCTTGGAACACTGTTTCATGTAATTTACTCAGAACCTCCTCCGTTTTAAGGGCTGGTCTTGGCCTTTATTGAGACGTTGCTCCAAGTCCCTTATGGTGTTTCGGAGAATTTCAATTTCCTTGTTTTTCTCTTCCTGGAGATGCTGCAGCTTCTGTAAAAGTGCAGGCAAAAGCTTCATTCTTAAACATTGCAGAAAATTATGTAACAGTACCTCTTGCTTCTGTGAGTAAGATATATTCTAATAAAAATATTTTCCTTGGTATTTTGTATCACAAAATTACAAAAACTATTTCCCCAGAATCCTGTTATTCTGCCATCCCAAAGTCTAAAGCCTAAAAAAAACCCAAAAACCAACCAACCAACCAACCAACCAACCAACCAACCAACCAACCAACCAACCAACCAACCAACCAAAAAACCCACACACGTACAAAATAAAAAAGCATATGCAGAGTTTATATCAGTGTCATTGATGTCAGTTCGATTTAAGTTTCCAGGCCAACAATTCTGTAGTAGAAGTGCCTCGCATGTGGCTTTTTGTTGTTGCTTGCCCTCAGCACTATCAATATATTAAGAGCCATGACAATTGGAGTTGATGATCTTAAAAGACTTTTCTATCTTAAATTACTCTACACTTCTATGAATTGAGTTGTGTAGCAGTGGGAGGGGTGTGGGGGGGAGAACAGAGAAACCCCAGAGGACTTCTGCTTTGAGCATCCTGAAAGAGCATCTGTGCGCAGCAGGCTATGAAAGCACCTACCCTTCGATAGATACTTTGTGGCAAGACTGAAGCGTCTGAAAAGGACTTGGTGGTTTTTTCCTGAGCTCTTGCCAATTTAGCATTGAACTGAAAGGATCAGGCAAAGACAAAATGTTAAGAATGAACAGGGGGGAAAAAAGAGGTGTACTAAATATTTCAAGTGTAATTTTCACTTCTTACTTAGTTGCATTTCTTTACCTGAGAATTAGTTGCAGTAAACCTTTCTACTAATTCTAGAAAAAATAAGCTACTTATGTTTATTTTAAAAAGAATGCAGTTACAAGGTATGTTTCTTCAAAAAAAGCTTCAAAGTTTTGTAAAAGTAGTACAAATATGATAAACTAAAACCATGTAGATAAAAAAAAGACACTTCTGAAAAAAAAGAATAAAATTGAAGGCTTCTCAGACACATATCTATAGGAGGTCAAAATACAGAGGGTGCTAAAAACATCCAAAACCATCATTCTCTTATGTTCCAAGGGTCATTCAGCCTGAACACTTTCACATCTTATTTCCTTTTGGATGTGTAAGAGGTCTGAAGTATTTCATTAATTCTTTCTGTAATGAGAGAGGTTTAAAACATGAGCAATGAAATACATGTTGAATGCTCTGTTTTAAATCTTTGAAGGACTAGAATTTTTAATTGGAATTTTATTTGAAAGCATATATGTTCTTACCATTCAGGAATTAAAAACAAGAAAGTTAAGCAGAAAACGTTGCTAAATTTTTCAATATCTCAAAATCTAGAATTTTTTCTAAATAATTTAATTTGGAATAAGAGCAGAGCAACCTTCTATGCAGCAGGTAGAACTTGACTCCTGAGCAGGAGTGAGTTACCACTGTAGAAGGGAGCACCTGCCACTGATCCTTGTAAAGATGATAAATAATAAAGTTTTCTAGATTCCATCATATTACTTTGTTAAGCACTAATTAACATTTTTTCACTACACATCTCTTTGAAGTTTACCCAATGCCCAGTTCATCTTTAAGTCAGCTTTGTAATGCATACCTCTATCTGCAATTTAATTATTTCATTCTGCTTCTCTTCATTTTGAATTTTCAGCTGTCTAGTTAGCTCTAATATCTCCAGTTCCGTTTTCTCTCTCTGTTCTCTATACTCCATTTCTTTTACTTCAACTAGCAACACAGTAACACCAAATATTAGGAATATAGATGATGTTTGGATAAAAAATTAACATAATTTTCCAAATATTAAAACTTTCTTGAACATCATTTCACTGGAAGCAAATTCAAGCAAAAACCATACTGAAAGTATATTAAAACCACACTGTCCTATCCCAGTTAGATGCTGTCTTTTTAAAAAAGTATCATAATTTTAAAAAATTTTCTTTGTTGCTTTCACCTATATGGATGACCCAAAAATCCTGCTTTTTAAGGTTATCTCTCTAAGGGAGAAAATGAACGTAGAAATCAGTTTTTTCTCATTGCAGTATTATTTATTCATAATAATAAATAAATAATGTACTACTCCTGAACACAGAAAGAACATTTTAACAACAGTCTAGCATAAGTTCAAAGCAAGGTTCCTGTTGCTACTTAACCCAAAATTTCATTCCTTCGGATTTTTAGGCCTACATACCCAGCATTTGTTCTAACTACTCGGGAATTTCTGCTCATCCCATGTTGCTGTACTCTTGCTTCATTGCCACTGTCTGCTCTCTTCAGCAAAGATAAAATTCCATTAAACACTGCCCACTTCTAGTGTTCACATGTTTCCGCTAAGAAGTGGAACTCATATTTATCCTAGACAAAATGTAGCATCTACAGATGACAGCATGTTTTACCCGTTACTAAAGCGTTCAGTCTTCAGAGAACTTACATTTTTTCCTTATATTGCAATTCAGCTGTGCTATTTCTAATTTGTGGTCTTCCTCTTTGTTTTTAATTTCTATCATGAGTTTCTCAATTTGATCTTTATACTCCTGTGAATGCAAAATGTTTTATAAAGATCTTGCAGTTTCTGTGCTTCTAACCTTTTGCAAAGTGTAACCATCATGTAAAAACATAGAATACTATGTAATTCAGTATTTGTTTTATCCTCAGTCTCGTAAATTTAAACACCAAATTATTTCTTACATCTGTCTGAAGTCCACTAATGAAAAACACAGCAGAATTTATTGTATTACAGCTGTCTGTTACTATAAAATTCTAAACTGTACTTCTTAGGAGAACAGGCAAATGTAGAGCTAATACTCCTTTCCTGAGGACAGGATCTGACACAATGATGCAGCTAGTTAAGGGACTACAGTTTCACCTTTGTGGACTTTTGGCTTAGGGTTGCATGACTGAAGTGTGAGTTTTGTTTATATTGTTCATATGAAGGATTCCACAACTTCACATTGGCAGTAGTAGACACATCAGTGCTACCAGAAGTAGTGGTGCTGGTGGCACTCAAAGTTTGAAGATGCCAGTTACAAATTTACTCCAACAGCTACTCCAGAATTATTTGTAGCTGCCACTCCTGAGGTGCTCCTGCCAGAGCTCTTGTTGCAGCCTTCTGGCAAGATTACTACTCAGCAGAGCAATGCCTAGGGGCACCCACAGGCAGTCACTGTGAGAGGATGAGTATACGGGGACATAGTCAGGTGCCTTCAGAATGACACTTGGAAGTCCCTTTGTGCTCACACATGTGGTTTAATGGGTGGAATAATAGTTCATCATATCCTTCAGAAGGCATTACTTATTTTTTACTCAAACAGTCAAGATAACTGCTCTACTGGTATAAATATTTAATTTTAACTCATAATACAAACACAGGCAAAGAAAATCAGCAATGAGATTCCTGATCCTAAACAGATAACAGGTCTGCACGCTTGACAAAGCGAACTAAGAAAACAGAGACTATGACTTGTGCTGCTAGTTTTACCTCCTTTGCAAAAATAAGTGCCATAGATAAAAAGTAGAGAGATCAGCATAACCAGGCATCTTCAATGTGAAAGCTGTACTTCCACACAAAAAATTATTTTAGTGCAAGGGATTAGAATGGTGAAGGTGAAGTTCAATTTAAAGCTAAATACAGCTAAAACCCCCCAAGTGCATCATTGTGCCAAAGTTCCCAGCACCAAGGAATATTAACCTCTTAGTTCTTCTAACACCTTCTCACATGGATACTGTCATGAGAACAATCCTTCTCTTTTTACATATGAAAAACATAAAGAGCAACAACAAGAGTATCAATAGCAAACCCTAAACAAAAAGATATACAACATAACAGAGATGCAGTATTATTCCTCCACCTAAAGAATGATAATTTGTGACATACCTCTTCACAAGTCTTTAATTTATCTTCCAAGATGTGAATGGTTCTCTTTAGTCTATCATTTTCATCTACATAAACAAGATAGTTCTTGTTTACAAGAACTTGGTACACTAAAAAGTACATTTTGACAATTTCTTTAGCATGAAAGCAGAAAAAGGAAATTACCTGCATTTTTTGACTTGGCTGAACTTTGTGAAACTCTTTTGTGACATTATAATCATCATTACAGAAATACATACTGTCAGTCCCCATTTTTTAATAAGAAAAAAAGCCATAGTTTAATCATAATATTTGCCTGGTATTAAGACTTGAAACTTTTTTTAGTCTTCTGATAACCGATGCATTCAAGAAAATCTAGATGCAAAATTTTTTGACTCAGAAAATAAAATACTATTATAATGGCTACAACAGTTTCAAATTGCAAGATTCAAGTTTTAAGTTACTGTTTTTCATGAACTAGAAAACAGTGTGAAAACACAAAATTTAGAGAGAATAGATGGGTTTTTTTATTATTACCAGTTTGAGTATTAAAAACATGCATATACTTCCAGTGATAGAGATTTATTAATATATATGCTAAAATGCATTGAATGCATAATGATTATAAAAGTAATCTCATGGTATACGGATGAGCAGCAGTATAAAGATATAGCAACTATTTATATATTTTATTTTCAAGTAAAAATGAGTAGTTGTCAATTGTATGTTGATAACAGCAACAACATTTAATAACATTATATACTAGGGATTAAGACACTCTTGTTTAACAAGATGATAACAACTGTGCATAAACACTTGAATAGTCTACAATCCAACAGCTGAATGATACTTTCTCAACTTTTGTAAAATTGCCTGTCTTATGCTAAAATGAATTTAAGCCCAACTATTGATTAAAATAACCTTCCTGAGGCAGTTTCTAAGTAAGATCATGGCAATAGACCTTTATTACTGCACAAGATTGATTTTAGATAATTTGTTTTTGTTTCTCTTTGCCTGCTGGTAAGTTTGTCTGAAAAAAATCAGTAAATATAAATGAAAAAATTAAATTCCTGATCATTCAAAATGACAGTACAACATTTATATAAAGAACATTTTTTGCCTTTACCTTTCACTTTACACTGGTTTTCAATGGTTTGTGTTAGACCCTTTACCACATTCTGTAGAGCACTGCATTCTGAAAGAGATGGGAGATCCAGTATTTTTGAAGTGTCTTTACAAACTTACATTTTGTTTACAAAATTTTCTCAAATATTTTATAATAATTTTGGTTAAATATTACTCTAAGTCTTTTTACTGACTGTAGAAATAACTCAGATTATTACGTGGTTACTGCTTAATATTAGCTTTTAGTTTGATGATTGATTAAAATCAATTTTATGAAGCAATACAATTTCATAAAACCATTACATGTTTGTTTCTAGCTATAAAACAAGCATCTTTTTGGTTTTTTGGGCAATAATAAAAGTTTTCCATATCAGCCTTCCAGCAGTCTGATGTATTTAATGAAACTGAAACTTACTTTACTGGCAGTATTTCCTTGCCAATATTCTTTCTAACAAGACCAAGAATATCTTCTCCTTGCAGTCTATCACCCTTTTTGCTCCCCTTTCTTGATGCATGTAATACTCATTGTGTAGCTCAACATATGCTTTGAGAGATTCAGAATATGAGCTAAGTCTCCATTATCTCATTTTATATAACAGAATTATACATGCAAGCTCTTATCAGTTTACATACTTTCATAATTATATTTCATAGTTTTATTTTTTAAACTGTATTTTTAATATTCAAACACCATATGCACTTCCTGTAATACAGGATTTGGTTTTCATTAAACATTGCTTTTATCCCTTTTGTTCATTATAAATTATCAGTAAAGTCGCAAAACTCTCAAAGACTGAGAACAGTGGGAACTCTACAACTGAGGTTGGTTACTTTTAAAACTTCTTTCTCTTTCCTAGGTACCACTGCATTTCTTAGATGGCTTTTAATTTCCACAACACATAAAAGTTTCTAAATAACAGTTATTCACCTCATCAGATAAAGACCTTTTGAAAACTGTCTGCCATATAACTAAAGACTACATTACAATAATGGAGTGAGGAAGATTAACTAAGATCCCAGCTAACAGTTCCTTTTTCCACTTAGTCTTATTGATCGTCAGCCTAATCTTCCAACAAGTCTGCTTTTCATGCAGCCGACTACGTTAGCCAGGTACCTTCTCTAGTTCCGTGCTTCCGAGCAAAACAGTAGAGGGAGCACGAGCAGCACAGAAACATTACCTCCCCCTCAGTTCCCGTGCCGGATCAAAAGCAGCTCTGGAAAAATCCTGAAATTCAAAGTCGGAATGACGAGATCAGCATGCCCGTTTGTACCAACTAGTTTTACTACAAGTTTCCTCCCATTTGAAAATGTATGGAAATAAACTCAGATGTTTGTAATTTGCGTACAATTTGGAAAGACATCTGAGTCAACACTAGTGCAGCAGTTGGTTTCTAAAAAGAATCACAACAATTTAAGTGCAAGCCACTCTTCTGTACAGAAGAATATCTCCTTATCTTTAAAGGACATATCAAATCTCATGTGTACTTAAAGTTGTGACTGGAAAAAATTGTGACAGGCAAGTCAAAAATTTTGCTTGCCTACATTAAGGAAAAGAAGCAGAAATTTACTTAATGTTTGCAGCTGTGTGGCCACTGTCTTAGTATCTGCTATGAATTCTGTGTAGTTTCTTCCTGTAAGGAATACTGCCTACACACAGAAAGACTGAACAGCATAAGTGTTCATCCACATTTATAACTGGTCTTTTTATAGGGCAATTACTGTAATTGCAATTACAATCAACTATTTTTTCCTTTAACACCTTAGAGACCTAAATGAACAAATAAGCAGCCCTGAATATGCTAAATAGAACCTCCTTAAGTGTTTCAAAACACTTAAAACAAAAAAGTGACTGTTTTCTTTTAGAAAACTACATTAGAATTTAATTCGGAACTGTAGCTTCACAAGAGTCTATGTAAGCGCCATAGAAAATGTTTAGGAGTAAAAAACAGATGTCAGACTTGTATCTGTCTAAAATGGATCTGCAATGATGTACACAAAAAAGCCCCTGTTGTTTAGAATCTTATCTTTTTTTAGTAAAGAATGGACCAAGAGAAAATAATGTATGACCTCTCAGAGAGTGTATATACTGGCCAAGCTTCTTTTCTTTTTCCACCTTATCTTGCATATAAGGGTTTCACTGCCCTCTCCCTTAATTTTTAGATGTTTTCTTTCTTCCTTTGCACTTCCTTCAGAATTTCTAATCTTCTTTTACCTTAAACAATTCGAGGAAACACTTTTGACCTCCTGGTCAAAGGAGTTCTCAGGTTCTCACTTGTTGGAGATTTCTTGGGGTTTGCGATGATATTTTTTTTTGTTTCTTAAAACACAGTGTTCCTCAGTCAGGATAAAATTGCACCACCTTCACCCTACTACCACTAGTAGCCAGAAACCCTTCAGGGTAGGTGGAACAGCCTTTCCTTCCACAGCACTCCTTCCTGCACCTCTGCTGCAAGCAATTTCTGTTGCTTTTGGACCAACTCTTCAAAAGATACTTCAGAAACTGTGGCTGAGTTGGGTCCTGGGAAACAGCCTGGGACATAAGGCTGGGAGAAATCTTTTTTCCCAAGCCACAACTGGCATTATCACTCTATAAAAGCCATTCTAATTACTACAGTCTATTCAGATAACTATTGCCAGAGTAAAGATTTAAAGTATCAATGCTGTATTTGGTCCCTCGTGCCTCTTCAGTGCTGCACAGGACTCCTCTATAAACCTACTAATATTAAAGAGGGTCTGAGTCTCTTTTAATCCCACAGTACTCTGCCCTTCCAAGAGGTTTTTATAAAGAATTGAACTATTAGATGCAAAAGTTTTAGTGGTCTGATTCTAAATACCGCATATGCTATTACTTCTTTTGAAGGGTCAGTGTGGAAGGTCAGTTTAATAAAGATGCAAAGACCATTTCTATTAATTGCAAAAAGAAAAATAAAAATGGTTTAGAAACTATATAGACTTACTAATTTATAATCACTACATCAGCCTTTCACATCTGTTTGATATACTTTTAATGTCACCACCACTTTTCACAGGCTCTGCTCATCTCCAGTAACATGTTAAGTGTTTACCTGAAGGTTCCTGTGACAGTTTCTGCCACAGGTTTTGCCAATTTTCTGCCCAAACTCTGATTTATGAGCACCAATAATGAATACAGGTCAAATGATAAAAGCATTTCATGCCCTGATATTTGAAAGATTTACCTTATTGGTAAGCAGATTAATCTAATAGTTTACCTTACTGGTAAGTACAAAATCATAGAATGGGCCCTTACTGGGTTATCTGGCCCAACCTCCCTGCTCAGGCAGGGCCAGCCAGAGCACATGGCACAGGATGTCAACTAGGTGCCTCTTGAATGGCTGCAGTGGGGGAGACCTCACAAGCTCTCTGAGATTAACCTAACAGAGCAGCCATGATAATTGTCTTTATTTCTAAATACATTCTATCTATTCTATATTCCATATATCTATTCTATATTCTATTATTTCTAAATATATTCTATCTATTTGGTATCTTATCCATATTTTACTTCATTATCATAAAATAGCTTTCTGAATCACCTCTTGGATGTCTCACATTGTTCAAAGTTCCTGCTTTTCACTTGTTTTTGTCAATGTTACTAATATCTCTGCAATAACTCTTACTCATTGCCCAGGATATTTGTCTTCCAGAAATTCTGCCTCCTATCCATATCTGCACTATCCCTATGACTTCAATATTGTTGAGATCTGTTTTTTCATGACTATTCCTGTTGCTGAAACATTAGTTCATATTTCAGGCTGATTGCTTTGGTATTTTCACTTGGACTTCCGCCACCCACACTTCTTTTTCCATCCTGTGTTTCAAAAGAAGCTCCAGAGGCTGTTCTCTTTAGTTATATCAGCATAACTATCTCATCAAATAATTTCCCTCTAATCTCATGAAAGTGAGGCAATACTGTTTACAAAGCTCAGATCTCTCTTCTGCCTTTGATCTGCTTTCAGTCCATTCCTCTTGTTGCAGTCATCTCAGCTGCTCTGGTTTCCTGAGTTGTCTCTTTCACTTTCTCTGCTACCTTTTATACCATAGGCTCCATGGTAAGAATTATTTATTATTTTTTCCACCTTTTCCTTTCCTTTTTTTTTACAAAGAGTTTTATATTAACCCACTCCTTTCTGGTTTCATCAATAAAGAAGCTTCTTCTGCTTCTGAGTAACTGCCCTGCACTGTCTGATTTTTGTATTTAATAGAGAAACGAGTTTTTCTGACTCAAACCAAAGTTCCATCCAGTTCACTATGCCATTTCACAATACACTCTACAAGATAATTCAGGAAAGATCAAAAAAAGATAGATAAATGTACATTAGTACCTCCTCTTAACTTCCCAACCACAGAATGAAGGGGAACAGTGAGAGATACTGTGTGCTTAAAAAATTTCTTGTTTTCTGTGGGCTTTTTTTCCAGTCTTATTGGATTAATGTATACTTCTGTTATCCACAGGCTTCTGTGGAATTGATTTAACTTTACTTTGTTGAAAAGTTCCTCCTTTTGTTAGCTTTAAATCAATACACAAGTTTTATTTTCATATAGGTTTTTTTATTACACTAGACAATTAATATTCTATTCTGTAATCACTTTCTCTATTTCATTTACAATTTTACAGCTATGAGTCATATCAGCTGTATTCTTTGTCTTGGCTGAAAAGTTCCCAGCCAACCAGTCTTCCTTTAGGCATTCCAAAATTGTTCCAAAATTGACCAAACCATCGAAAGCTCCATGTGCATTTTTATCTCCATGCACCCCTCTGGGTGTTTCGCTGGGCACAAGGCCACCTTAGAAAGAGTTGGCAGCAGATTCAGAAATATCCATCCCTCCTTTCCATGGGAGCTGCTTGTAAACTGAGGCTTTAGCCCTTGGTCTATGCTGCAGTGGTGTGTCAGCCACACAGTATACTCTGATCATGACCTAGGGAGTGACTTTCTGCCTTGACAGCAGACCTGCCTCATCACTTGGGACCAAGTAGAGATCCTTGGGCCGTGTCTGGCTGTTGTTTTTTTCCTGAACTTCATTGTTCATTTCTGAACTCCATTCTGACTCAGACACCTGAGTGTAGACTTGTTTGGTAACGTAGCCATTTGGCTGACCATGGCAGTACTTGCTGGGGCAGCCCTGCATGGGCACAGTGGGAATGAGCCTTGCATGGTTAAGCCCTCTATATCCATGGCCTTTGTTAGAGGAGTGATTCCTGATTCCTTGTACTTTGCTCCTTTGTGATAATACCAAGCCTTGCCTTCCTCTCTGTTACCTTTTCTAGTTCTGCTATGTCTATTTTGAGATGTGTGTGGACCAGAACATGACATAAAAATCACAGACTTTACAGAGTCACAATGCTTATTTCTCTTTTTATTTCCATAATACTGCCTACGACTGTGTTTGCTTCTTTGTCTACTGATACTTTAAGAGAATACAAGTATTTTAAGAGAACCGTCTAGAGGACAAGATGTCTTTCCTGAAAAGCAGCCAACTAACATCAACCACTGTTATCCAAAATGCCTCCTGTTTGCACTGCTCCTGGTCTCCATTGCCCCTGTCATCTTGTACCATGATCTTTTTGGCATTTCTGAAGAGATTAACATCATAAGCAAACTTCAGTCACTCAATAGCTCAATTTCAACACTCAGTTTCTGATTGTGCTACATTAATCAGGTCCCAGTGAAGATTTAAATAAAACTCCACTGGAAATCTCACTCCTGTGTGAAACTAGGTTTACTCCTGTCTTGCTTCCTAACTTTTAGCAGGCTGACTACCCAGAGAGGAAAGTCCACAAAAAGATGCACCTTTCAGCTACTTTACAAACTACAAAAGAATAAGCAACCACAAACCCATGCTAAGCACTAGATATTGTTTCTCATTTCAAATACTCATCTTAAAACAGTTCTAGAATGAAACAAATCTTAATTTTATAGTTTTCTCAGTAATTCCTCCTTTGTTTCACAACTTTTTAATTAAGATTATAGACTTAAAATTCCCATCTGTAAATGGTAAATTAAATTTTATTAGCATCCATTGAACAGTCTAAATTCTTATAAAATTAATATGAATATTAATATTTACTATGAGATGGATTTAATTACATGATTCAATATTAGGCATTACTGCTTTTCCCGCAGTGTCTTAGATGCTTGCTATGTTATTTGTTATGGCTGTAAATAATGGAAATACTTCTCAGAACTTCTTGAGTATATGCAAAAATCATACCTTTTTAATACAATAACGTACCCTCTTTTATTGATTCTTCCTTTGATTGGCTTAATGTTAGCAATCTGTTACATTTTTCCAGTTGATGAATCAGTAGGTTATTTGCTTCATTAATTTCTGATATTTTCTAGAAAATTGAAGAAAGACTAACATTATATTAACATGTTTTAAGTTTTGAGTTTTAAGTGAATAAAAAATGTAACAATTCCACAATACTGCAGTCCAAGCTTGTATTATTTCCCATTCAGGAAATTCCTTTATAGAGAAGAATTAAGAACACTTGAGATCCTTTGCTATTCCAAGTTTACCCTGCAGAACTAAGAATGCTGACTTACATCATGAGTTATAAATTATTTTCCTCTCAGTTTTGTGGCCCAGAGTCTGGATCAATCCTCTGCAAGGTTCTTTCTACTGCATTGCATATGAAGCTGTCAGTACTCTTGCAGAGCAACATCTTGAGCAGTATGTGGGAATAGGAACTGGTATAATAACTTAATTCCAAAAGAAATGCCAAATTTACTTCAGGTGCTCCTTTTATATTACCTCTAATATGGACTTGCAGACAAGGAAATCAGCAGAAATCTGGCCAATATCAGTCTTTTAAAAAGAAACACAGTACTGATTTTCCTGAGTGTTCCCTCAGAGGGACGTCAGTCTAAAAAGAAACACAGTACTGATTTTCCTCAGAGGGTCGATCTTTTAAGAAATGACACACGTATAAGATAAAGGAAGCTCAATGCATATGGAATGTAGGAACTCGTACTCCTGATAAGGCAATGACATTTTTCTAGGACAAAGAACAACTTCTGAAAGGATACCCCAGCACTAGACCACCTGGTCTAGTGAGAGGCATCCCTTCCTACAGAAGGGGGATTGGAACTAGCTGCTCTTCAAGGTCCCTTCCAGCCCAAACGATTCTGTGATTCTATGAAAGCAGTGTAATACAGTTCATCTCCAACACCATCTTCCACACTCTTCCTGAGAAGCCAATTTGGCCTCTGGATGATTAAAATTCTAGCACAGAAACAAAGGCTCTCAGACTTCACAGGATCCACTCCCATGACTCCAGGATATGGTCAATACAAACAGTCCAAATGAAGTTGGTATTACAAGGCATGACAGTAAGATGAGACAAAGAAATTTTCACTTTTCAAAAAAGATTTTGAAAATGTCACACAATATTTATAGATGGCAGTCTCAACATTTTTTGCTTTCTTCACTTACCTTTTCTATCTCTGAGAAGTCATCTAGAAGTTTATCAAGGTTCACTACACTGGTTTTCTTCATAGTTTCTTCATCGCTATGATTCATTTCTTTCTGAACCATATAATCAAATGATCATTTGATACATGTAAAAAATAGATCTATAAATTAATACATTTCTCATTCATACCACGTAAATTCTTAGGCAAAAATCTAAAAAGTACAAAGAAGATGCTTTTTTAAAATTAAAACTATTTTTGCATTGAAGAAAAACTTCAGCCTGTTTAAGATCTTGCATTTCTAGGAAATACAATGAATGTCAGAAAGCCAAACTGATACATTGTGGATGAATTTGGTAATTTTTCTGCATTTAAAAAGTTGACTGGGATCCACTTCCATAAACAGAATAATGCACCAGGCGCATAATAAAGCAGCACCTTTTACCTGTGTAGATGCTCTAATAATTGACTGATCTAATACTAAACTGAGGTTTAAAGATGCTTACATATTTTCTTATAAACAACAAATGTTAAATGTTAAATGTAAAATATTAATTGTTAAATGTTAAATGGTAGGCACTGCAACACATAAACCTTGATGCAGAATAAAAGTACAGTGTTTTGAAAAGCACCCATATAGTCCCAGATTTTTAACACAGCCCCTATATTTATAAATTCTACTTACAGAATCTTCAACATATATTTGCAAGATGGATCTGAAATATAAAACATGAAAGCTTCTAAAAATATTCAAATTATCTCTCAACATCAGGCTCCATCAGACAAAAATTCCAATACTAGTAAACCATGTGATCCAAACAAAATCACCACTTCTATGTGGTAATGTGTGAACAGCCTTTTCACAAACAACAAAAAAATTTCGATCAGGGAGATGAACCAGAAGTTAGAATGTGTTCACTACCCAGACACTGAATGAGTTTCCAGACAGAAATACTTGCAGTACAGTTAGGCAGAAATAGGTAAATGTACAACACTAAGCAGAAACCAAAATTACATAACTGAATAATTTTCTCAGGCATTTACAGCCTTTTATGCGTATGTAACTTTTTGAAAAAAGCTGCAATATATTGGTTCTCTGTGTTTCTTTTTTTCTAGTGCCCATTCTTTCCTCAGTGAGACTAAAACCAAATCATAAGCCAAAGCTCATTTTTTTAAATTAAGTTTTCAGAAAATAGTAAACTTTGAAAAATTAATGCTTCTTACTTACATTAATGGGGGGCTTGTTGTTATGGCTTGTAACTTCCTACAATGCAATGATTTGTTAAATTGGGGTTTTAAATATGTATTCAGGACACTCACATTTTTAAAACAATTACAAATCTTAATATTCTGCTTGCTGATAATCTAAGTGTACACTATGAATTTCAATCCTTTAACTTTTCCAATTCTTATCACGGGCAGTATTGTATATTTGTCAATAATTTTTTTCATTATTTTAATATTTTCATTATACTTTTAAAACTCTTCCACTCCCCATATTTTGGCAGAGGATAAAATTCAGGGAGCTGTTTTGTTTGTGTTTCCTTATTCTATGGCATCTCTTGTTTTCTCAGAAGACAGGATGTGCTCAACGCTGGGCAACACTACCACTGGGTACAAAACTCTTGCTGAACTGGAACAGTAAATGAAAAATAATTTTGTATTATTACTGCTGTATTTTTTCCAGCAGGAAAACTCATCGTTGTTATTCAAGCTCATATTACTGTTACACATTATGTTTTCCAAAGGCATTTTTATTAAACTTCCAACTGGTGTTTTGAACAATGATATTTATGACACTGGGCAAAAAAATTAAAGATTTAAATTGTGAGTTTGTCTGCTGTAAAAGTGACACCTTCCTTTAGTGCCTCTTCGACCTCTTGCCATCCATGCTTTCCCAGTATCACTTTTAAAACTATTGTAGCTGATGATCCTGTTTTGAAAGTTTCCATATTTTTTTGCTGCATATGGCAGTGAAACACACACACATATATATACAGAGAGAGATATATTAACTGAATTAGAATTATTCAGCAGCAGGCACGCCAGGCCTTGCCGTCCTTTCCGGATCCTCCCTTACGCCGCTGCCCCTCAGGCACCTGAGGGGACCTCGCGCGCCCGACAAGGCGGGAAACGGCGCCCCGCGGTCGGGGTGTACCACTACCGGCCCTGCAGGGGGCGCGCCGCCCTCCCCCGCTGGTGGGCTCGACCGACCCCCACATGTTTGCAGTCTCCCCTCAGGCGTGATGAAGTTCCCTCCTAAGTCATGGATGTGTCCTCCTTTGACGGAGACACCTGTTTATTTACTTTATGGACCTAGGGAGTTTTTTTGGTTAGTTTTTTGTTTGTGTTTGGTTTTTTGTTTGTTTTTTCTTTTTGTTTTGTTTTTTATTTTTGTTGTTTTGTTTTGTTTTGTTTTGTTTTGTGAAATAAGCTGTATAATTGCATTCTTGGAGCCCAAGCTGCATTCTAGTATGTGACATTTCACCCTTAAGGGGAAGGGAGTAGCCAAGATTTGTAAATCCTTGTGGTTGAACAAAAAGACAAAAGTCGGGGGGTCAACAAAAGTATGAAGTTGTGGTATGTCAGTTCTTGACCTATTCTATAAGCTCATAGCAGTGGGATAAAGAGATAAGGTGAAGAAAAAGAAAAGAAAAGAAAAGAAAAGAAAAGAAAAGAAAAGAAAAGAAAAGAAAAGAAAAGAAAAGAAAAGAA
>VWYI01038315.1:0-15144 GCA_013399455.1 Anthoscopus minutus | reverse complement strand
GAAGGAAGGAAGTGTGGAAGGAAGGAAGGGAGGGAGGGAGGGTCTTGATCCCACCTGTAGTCCATGCCCACTTCTCACTTCATTCCTGCACTTGTGTTGTGCTGGGTTGTGCTCCAGAAACTGGAACATCAATGTTTGTTCTGGAAAAGTGCTGCCCTACCTCTCTATGGCCCCTTCTCCAACCACATCTTGTTCTTCCTCAAATTGTGTTAGAACAAACAATCCTTGGTTATTACCAATAATTCTTGTCTGTTACCAGCTTTCCTTTCTTATCTCCACAGCCATCCAGCTATCCATGTTTGAGACATACACCCTTACCTTCTGAGATTCTAGAGTATAAATGGACTTCTTGTCCAAAATGTAAAATACTTCATAGCTTTCTCAGATGACTTGTTTTTGTCTGTGATAGAGAGGGAAGATGTTACATCTGGAATCCTTTTTGGTGCTGTCCCCATGAGCAGAACTGTCTGCTGTGCAAATGAGATGTGAGTGTATGCAGAACCTTTTGTGCCTGCAAACACTCACAAAGATAATAAACCTACCAGTCATGGTCACAAATGCTGTTTTGCAGGCAGCTCTTTTATCGAAGCAGCTGTGGGTTGGTTGTGTCCACTGGGACATTGACTAGGCAAACTATTTATCCATGAAAATAATTTTCATGGATAGAATGTCTGCAGCTGAGATATGAGTGGGGAAAGGACACAGTGCCAAGTGTGTCCTGGACAGATATTAATAGAGAATTAGGTACCCAGGGAACTCAGTACATGATATTCATGTTTTCTATCTTGCTTTCCCTGCTTCACATACCAATTTTTACAAAACTGGTTTCCCAGTTTCAGTTGTCCTTGTAAATTGCGCAAATTTTTCAAAAGGTTTGGTACTTTCAAAATTATAATTAAAAATTTGTAATGAAAGTTAATAAAATTTTTAATCACAGCAGTGTTCCTCTTAGACCTAGAAAAAAGTGCAGTCACTGTTGGTAACTGTAGAGAGAATACCCTGCCAAAATCTTGAGTAGCAAGCATTTTACTGCACAGTAAACCACAGTACATTGCACAGTTTTTTGTGGGTTTTTTTGTTATTTAGCTGTAGTTTTATTGTATGGATTACATTCATAGGAAGATACGAAGTGAAGACTATAATCCAATTTTTATGGTTAGACAAAAATGTTACCCAGTGTCTCATGTTATATTTGTAATAATGCTATGCTAAATGTCCCATATGTAAATATGTCATTTGACCTCTGAGAATCACCTCATAGTGATTCCTATGAACAGGGACAAATGCAGAAAATAAACATTGGAAAAATGTTTGAGATTTTGACACATGGAATGAAATCTATATACCAAGGATACAACATTTAGCTAGTAAAATGTTTAACAGTCAGTGAATTTTCTTTTGTTTTAGCTTTTAAAACATTACTGCTAAAATAAGCAGTTTAACACTTCATGCTTCCAAAAGATGAGATTTTAATCTATAGTTCATTTAGAGTTCATTCTAATTTTTTTGTCCTTTTATAGGGTAGTAACTTCTCATGCAAGATGGTTCAAGAGTCTGGTGGTCACTGAAGAAATGTTTGACATCCATGTGTATTAGGCAGGAAAGCAGCAGGTAGCTGATGATGCATACTGCAACCTACAGAGAGTTTCTAACACATATGGAAAACACTGATCCCTTTTGTTGCATTGTGAGCATCCCTGTAAAAGAAACTGCTGAACCAAAGACCTGTGACAAGATATTGTTTCATATTTTGTTGCTCACAAACAGCATCATCTGTGTACATTTAAAATCTCATGGTTAGGCTTGAGCAGTGTTTTGGTGATCTTGATGCCATTTTAATGGTCTTTAACAGCCTTCTGTACAACCCCAGCCATCTCAAATGGATGTATCAGATTCCTTCACTGAATTAAGCTTTGCAAGATTCAATGCAGTTAAAAAAATTTTTCTTTTTGTCTTTTTTGGAAGAACACATGAAATGAAGAACATAGGTTTTAACCTGCTCTAGGCTGTCAGAGCACTCATCTCAGTGTTTCAAAGAGTGTGACATTGATTTTAGTGTCAGACTGCAGAGTAACTTAAAAAGATGAGACTATAAATCGTACTCTCATGCATCTGGGGCATCAACATACTGTTTGACTTGTTATAGTCCTTTTGATGAAAGGATTTGTTTCTCTGGTTTAGGAGATGAAAGCTGTCAGAGGGGATATTTGGTGTAGAAGTACCCATTTCTGTTGCATTCTCTAAAATGTTTGTATTTATCCAAAGAACGAAAGCAGAAATATACACAAAATACATGGAAATACATTTTTGTTTGTATTGAGTTTGCATGGCCAAGTTTTGGTAACAGGGTAAGAGCAGGAGAGCTACAGCTTCTTTGAGATACTGCCAGAAGCTTTTTCCATGTCTGGCAGAGCCAGTGCCAGCTAGTTCCAAGACAGACTCACTGGCCAAGGCAAATCCCATCAGGGACAGTAGAATCACCTCTGTGATAAAGTATTTAAAGGAGAAAAAGTTACTGTAGCATTGTAATTGCGTTCAGAGAGAGAAAAGTGAGAATATGTGAGAGGAGCAGCTCTGCAGAAACCAAGGTTAATGAAAAGGAGGGGCAGGAGGTGCTTCGGGCACGGGAGCCCGTACTGCAGCCCGTACTGAGACCCTGATGAGGCACCTGTGCCCCTGCAGCCCATGTGGGTCAAGGCCAGAGCAGGTGGATGCCCAAAGGAAGGCTGTGAGCCTCTGGGAAGTCCATACTGGAGCAGGCTCCTGGCATGCTGTGGCAGGCTGGTAGGACAAATGACCCTGTGAGGGACCCACGCTGGAGCCAGCATTCTTCAAGGACTGCACCCCACAGGAAAGGAGCCACACTGGAGTAGTTCATGAAGAACTGAAGGTCATGGGAAGGACTGACACTGGAGAAGTTAATGGAGAGCTGTCTCCTGCAGTAGGGACCCCAAGCAGAAGCTGGGGAAGGACTCTTCTCCCTGAGCAGCAGCAGGAACAACATATGATGAAGCAACCATAACCTCCATTCCTGTCTCCCTCCACCACTGGTGGGGAGGAAGTATAGCTGGGAAAGGCAGGAGATGTGGGTGGAGAGTGTTTTTAAGATTCGTTTTACTTCTCATTATCAAGTCCTGATTCTGATTTGTAATAAATTCAATCTATTTGCCCCAAGTGGAGTCTGTTTTTCTTATGATAATTGATGAGTTATCTCTCTCTGTTTTTATTTCAACTCATGAACCTTTTGTTATACCTTTTTCTTCCTTGTCCAGTTGCAGAAGGGAGTGGTAGAGTAGCTTAGGTACATATCTGCCATCCAGCCAGGGTCAACCTACCACATGATTAAACAGGGTAATATAGTAGAACACATTTAAATATATAAATATATAAATATATTTATGAGCAAATATGCCTGCTAAAACAGTAACTGTAGCCATTAAAATCACCTCAGGGAAAGAAGTTGATTTCATTTTTGTTGCCTAAATATTGTGGTGGGAGTGTTAAGGAGCAAGAAAAAAGTTCACTTTCAGCATGTTTTAGCTATTATTTTCTTCAGAAACAGAACAGAAATTTCTGCCCACAAAGTATTTTTTTCCTCTGTTTTTGTGTCTTTGCTTGTCAAAGGATGACCTAATCTTTGCTTTATAGCTTCAGTAATTGAAAAAAAGGAGGTTTAGCATTTTTGATTATGTTATGTATCACAATAAAATTTTCAATTGTTTGTAATAGGAGAGTGGTAAGCAGTAAATTTCTAATGTTCATTATATGAATCCCATACCTTGCAATTTTAACAGGAATGTTCTGTGTTGTAGTATGAACAAAAAAAAATTTTAAACATTAGGTAAATGGATGGCAAATGAAATCTCCTAAAATGTGTATCATTCAATCAATCTGTGAAAATCCACACAATCTTCCGTGTGAACTTTACTATATGCTCAATGTAAAATGGCTTCGGTTAGCCTTGAGAAATAACTTCACAAATACTACGGATGGAAAACTAGCTCACTATCTTGCTGTCTACAAGTCTTTGTCTGGAATAGCCTGCATTCATCTGCAGCATAACTCAAAATACTTAGCCATATGGAATGAAGGTAGCCTGTTCTACTGCTTGCTTGGGTAGACTTGTATGTGTTGTTTCCAAGAGGAAAAAAAGCCCCTTGTATGTCATTAGTCAGAACAATGCTTTTGTTTTAAATGTTTCAACCATCACCCAAGCAGGAGGGAAAGCTTTAATTTGTAGCACAGCTTGTCACTCTTTTTCTGACACAGATGTTTTTTCATAGATCACAGAATCATAGAGTGGCCTGGGTTGGAAGTGGCCTTAAAGGTACTGTAGTTCCAACCCCCCTGGTGTGGGCAGGGACACTTTTTGCTGGGTCAGGTTGCTCAGCCTGGCCCTAAAGACTTCCAGGGATGGGACATCCATAGCTTCTCTGGTATGTATATACCTATGGCAAAACAGAAATCAAATACCTAGACTAAATAATTTAACTACATTAAAATAAAAGTTTAATATATGCTACAGGGAAGAGAGTGTCTATAGTCAATTGTTCTTGTGCTTTGAGTTCTTCAGTAGTCAAGTATTCTTCATTAGAGCATCAATGTAATCCATTTGGAACAACTTCCAGAGAGAATGTAATTATGCAAAACCGGATTCTTGATTTTGCTGGAAATCTTGAAGTCATTAGTAAAATTTTATTCTCAGAAATTTTTCACTTTGCAAATTACTATTTACTGTTTATACTGCATGAATGTCAGCATTCCAATTGTCAAAACTCTATTGTGCAAGACATGGTGCAAGCCTACAAAAACTCCCATTTAACAGATACTTTATTCACTTTAAATAGGATATGAAAAAGATGACTGATGAATCTAGAGATAAAGAATTATAGAGAAAGAAGCATGAACTCAAGAGAATTTTGTTGCTTTCTGGCTTTCTAAGTAATCTCCTATGTATTCCTGTGCTTTCCCATCTACATGGGATTTCTTTTTCTGTTGAATGCCTATGGGTCAAACTATTATAATTTCAATTTTAATCACAAATATAACAATTATATTCTTACAATTTATTTGTAATTCTGTATCTTTTATACTTTAAAAATAATGCTTCTGACCTAGTTTTCTTGTACCCCTAGAAAAAGCAGGGTGGCAGTGAATGTTTAAATAATACAAACATCTGGCAAGGAGCATATCGTCTGAAATCAAAGAATATTCTGAGCTGGAAGGGATGCCCAGAAGGATCACCAACTCTAAAGGGAATGCCTGATACAGGGATCAAACCTATGATATCAGTGTTGTTAGCACCATGCTCTAACAGTACGCCATAGGGATGATTTTTTAGGGAGTAAATTTTCCAGCAATTATCAAGTCTTGTCTTATTTATCCTATTTGAAGCTGTCCATTTGGATGATATTTTCTTTGTTTTCTTACTTTTATCTCCATTGACTATTAGTCTGTCTCCTAGGAAGTTAAACAGCTGGGGGCAGTCTTGTGAGAAAGGAACACCTGCGCCTTGTGCATCATTTACTACATCATTCCCTGTGGAATCAGGAGAAATATAAAGACACACAAGTGTCTATTGTATTCCTGTTTATGATAGTGCTCAATTTCAGTGCCAAGCTGAAAGCATATATTTTGCTTCTAAATAGTCATTTAATACATTCTTCAACAAAGTGAATTTGGAAGGTTGTTGTAATTGGTCAATTGGTGATTGGTAGAGATCAGCTAATTAATACTAACCACATTCAAAGGAAAGTGACACAACTTTGCCATTATTTATCCTACAAATGCAAGAGACCATGTGTCCATGGAGCTTTTCATAAAATTGGTCATTTTTTGGCTAGCCTGTTCTTTGCATCTGACTGTGACTACAAAGTATATGAACCTCAACAGAGTAAAATTTTGCATCTTCAAACACAGTAGGTTTAAAAATCTAATTTCAGTTAACAGAGGAGATTGTTCAGAGTTGCACATTGTTCCAGAAGTAGTTTGGCTCAGAGAATGTCACTCAAAATTTTCACGACATTTCAGGGCACTAGTAAATTTTTCTCATTCCACCAAAAAGTATGCTGTGTGAAAGAAAGAATTCTACCACACAGCTAAAAACTTTGCTTAGGGAACCCTACACAGCTGGGCCAGAGGTGGAGGATAAGATATTCATAATGATCTCTGGGTAACAACTATGCCATGCTCAGATGTCTATTGAAGATGGATTGGAGCTACTCTTTTAGTAGCACAATTTTAGCTAGAAATCATGTTGTCTTTAGTAAATTTCCAAGCCTGAGCCTTACTATTCCAAGGAAAGTACATTTAGTTGGCTCACAGAATTAGTTCCTGAAGGAATTTTTCATTCAGAAGGGCAGGGCTGGTATTTCCTCTGTAGCTTGAGACTCTAGCATTGTATGTGCTATACAGATAGCTGCCAGGAAATAGGTCTGAAAAGTTTTAATATGAGGAAGGTAACTGACACTGTATTGTTCTATAGTTTATGTATTTCTGTTATAATACTGTAGAGGTTTTATATTCAAGGGAAGTGATATATAAAATAAAAAAAAATCTGTTGAAGTTACTACTGAGGAAAAAAAAAAGACAAATTCCTGGCATGTCAAGGTCTCAGGTGTTATGGAACAGATTTCTGTTCCTTCAGTACAAGCTCAAAAGCAGGCCAGGGACAGTAGTGGAAGCATCACTTGAAGCATCGGGATGGGAAGATATAGAAAGTTGTAAAGCATAAGCTCTTCAACTTTGCTTTTACTCCCACTTCGCCTTCTGCAGACTTTTATTTCTTCCAGTATTGAGAGGGGAGTTTACCTATTCTCTCACAAATTACCACGTGATGTGGGATGATTTCCTTTCTCAGACTAATGTCCAGAAGCTAATATATAATTAGTCAGCTAATTTTCCTATACTATTATAAAGAAGCTTATATTATAATACTGTATAAATACTGTAGTGATGAAAAATTAAACCTGTCAAACAGTGTGCCAGTTTACTAGATGCATCGATTTTAATAACTGCATCTGCTTATCATGCTGACTGCTGGCAGCCGCTTTTGCTGTGCCTGTTTCTTGACAGCACTGGTACAGTTTCTTTTCTGCTTCTGAATATTACCTACTCTAATAGCCCTGATTAGAGAAGATAAGGAAGCACTTGCTCAATACAGTTATGCCAGAGTATTTAAGTAGTATACTAATCACAGAAATGGATTTGGACTACATCTTGCTCCTCTGTGGCCAGAGGACATGGTTTCTATGTTAGTTAAAGCATTGACTGTGCATGCAATTAATAATGATTAGTCAGAGAGAAGAATTTGTACTGCTAAATTACATTTAGGCAGAGTCAGTTCTACCAGAGAACTATATCCACTTGTATCTCCTCAAAGTCAATTGATTATAAAAGCTGGTTAAGTTTTTACCTATTTCACCATCTTGGTGAAATAGATATTCTGAGTTAAGCTGAAAAATTTGCTTTGCAAAACTAAGATTTTTAATGCTTTCTTTTTTTCCCATCACCCAAGTTTGCATTTCTGCTTTAATAAAAGTAGTATCATGCTCCAAACATGTTCTCCCTTCTCCTCTCAGGTCAGGTAGTCTGCATCAGGCACTCCATTTTTTTGTCTGGCAAATCTCAATGCAGGAATGAAATTTGCCTGTGGCTAAATGTCATATGGTTTGAAGTTTCTCTTTGAACCACAGAATTACTTCCTATTGTTATAAGTATGCTGATGCATATGTAATTATATATACTAAGCTGTATATGACAGTAAAGTGTTCCCAACAAAGGCTGTCATTAAATTGAAGCATTTATAAAATCACGGTAGGTCTAAAGAGCACTCAACTCTTTAATACTCCATTTTAAAATAGAGAATATACCTTTGATAATGTTAACTTTCTTTCAGACTGAACAGCTCTCATAATCTACTGATTTCACTTCTTGTATCATAAGTCAGAAAAAATATTTCAACCTAAGTAGTAAAGAATAGTAGTGTAAGTCATTATGTTTGACAAAATTATCTGTTATCTTAATGGAAATTAGTATAAATGATGCTTTTTCCAGTTTCTTGTAGCACTAAGCCTTGGAAATTTATATTGTCTTTGATGGATAAAAAGAAGCTCAAATCCAAAGTTCTCCAAACCAAGGTGTCTTCTTTCTGTGACCAACAGACAGCCAGCAAAGCAACTTGAGTCCTTGCTTTTGAGAACCAACATGGTTTCTGAATAGAGATATTAGAACAGATTCTATGAACAAAGTGTCATTCTAAGAAAGGGAAAACATGTGCAGACAGTTTACATGCAGGCTGGCCAATGTATTTGAGATGGGCTTTAAAGTGAAAGACTTTGAGGGTGGGATCCAAAATGGCAACACTCACACCATTGAATCCAACTAGGAAATAGCCCAGGCCAACCACAGCAGTGATAAATGTTCCCTATCTGCCTTCAAAGGTAAGAACCAAAAGGTTCTCAAAGCAAAAGCCACCTCAGGGTGGAGGTGTACATGTGTGTGGTTGTGGTAATTCTCCTGTACCCCTCCTGGGAGACCTGTGTGCCCAGTTACCCCCCTGCAATGCTTGTAGGCCAATGCATGTAGCAGAGGGAATAAAAAAAGCCTTCTGTTATGTAATGCTTGGCTGGGTAGATGAGGGGACAGCAGTGGATGTTGTCTACCTGGATTTCTGCAAGGCTTTTTAACACTGTATCCTGCAACATCCTCGCAGGAAGTTCAGGACCCAAGGGTTGATGAGTGCACAGTGGGGTGGGTTGAGAAGTGTCTGGCAGAGCTCGAAGGGTTGTGATCAGCAGTGCAGAGTGCTGTGGGACGCCTGTAGTCAGAGCTGCTCCCCAGTACTGGGTCTGGCCTCGTTCAGCTTTGATCAGTGACCTGGATGAAGGGACAAGCTGGAGGATGGCACAGGACTGGGAGGAGTGGTTGGTGCACCAGGAGGCTGTGTGAGACCTGGGCAGGGTGGAGAGATGAGAGGAGAGGAACCTAACGAAGTTCAACAAAGGCAAATGCAGGGTCCTGCAGCTGGGCAGGAATAAACCCATGCACCAGTACAGGCTGGGGACCAGCCTTCCAATCACAGGATGTTTCAGCAGCACATAAATGGGTCAGCTAAACTGGTAACATGTCTTGGCCAGCTCTGGGTGCAATGTGTCCTATCTCTCTATACACATCCATTAGTGAACACATAAGGCATTGTTTCAATTCTAAGGAAAGTGGCTTTATGCTTTATTCTACTCAGAAATATTTGATTTCTCATAATAAAAATCTCTATCTTCCATTAAAAAAAATTAACTATCTGTAAAAAACCACATTGTGTCCAGACACATGAAAGACAATACATTTATTAAACTTTGAGAAAAACAAACAAAACACTAACATAGAGAAAGTTAAATAGAAACTGAAAGACACATCTGACCGGCATATCATGGCTTGTGTGACCAGTAAAGTACCAAAATGACATTCTGAGTTTGACTGAGGTATTTAACTATTTTTGGCAATAGAAACAGAGTAAGAAACTTCTTTCAAACACACACATAGGCATTACTTGCATTAGTGTCTATCATCTATGAAATTTTATATGAAACTAAATAATGTAGCTGTTAGAAAATCATAGCAGCAAATTAGCAGAATATCTAACGCACATTTACCATAAAGTACGTGCTAAACGTAAAAATCCCACCCAGTATCTGGGCCCAGTTTGTAGCACTTGGTCACAAAAAGAGCATCAGTGAGTTCAGTTGGAGACATCATAAGCAAGACCTGAATTTGCTGCACATCATACACTTCTGTTCAGGTCAGAGTAAAGAAATTAATGTCCCTATTTGCTTTCTAAGAACCCTGCTGTGATGAAACCATGGCCTAGGAAGATAACTCCTGAAACAATAAAAGTTAATTGCAAAGCTCTATCAGGTTCTTAACATATGCAAGAACAAAGAGAGCTTCCTCACTGAGTTTCAGTTTTCTCTCCTTTCCTTCTGAAAATCTGCCTAACATAGAGGAGATGCTGTTAGGCTGCAAAAATGAAAACCACGTTTGAACAATACTGCACTTGATCCCCTTGTTCCACTGAAGTATTTTAATCCTGTTATATATCCTTAAAAATTAACTGCTGGCTAACTTCTGAAGTCCTTAATTTATTATTTTTTTAAAAAGACTTCATGTGGCACAGACTATGATACCTTTGGCTCTGGAAGGGCTTCAGAAGTTGGTCAAATATGAAGATACTATGCTGCTAAGTTATCAGAGTTTATTCACATGTTCTTAAGAATTTTCAGTCAAAGTTTAGTTGCACAGTGTTTAATACTGTGGTCAAAAAGATTTTGCTTATAAAAAGTGTATTATTATTATTAATATTATTATTAGCATTAACTAGAATCTGATGAAGAACAGAATAATTTGCCGAGGTATGCTGTATATTTTAAAATTTTACACAGAACTTTAAATTGCATGTATATTTCTATACTAGTTAGCATACGAAAGTAATAGAATCAGTTACTTTTAAGTTCCTACAATATTTCAAAATTTTTCTACAGGTTTCTTTGGATGTATAAAATGGCTCTGTAAAAATCTACTTTTTCTTTTAGCTGTGAACAAAATTTTAAAAACTCAAAAACTCCTTTTTAGGACTGCAGCAATTACATTACTTAAATGGGTCACCATAATTGAACTGTATTCAACTGTATAGTATTTAGTGTAATAGAAAACCTTTATGGTTTTATGACCAAAGTATTAAAATATATTTTACCAATTTATATAAATCAAAATAGATTTAGTCAAGCTACTTTGTGTTTTTACCTATATGATCCGTTCCCAATTATTGATATAAAGATCTCTGCCAACAGCAGTTTTTTCTACATTCTTACACTTTAAACCACCTGATTTTTAACTTTATCAAAATGCACAGCTTACTGTACATTAAACAGTAATTTCAAGGTTTAATTTCACAAAAATCAACACCCACAAGAACAAGACAAAACAGCCTCAAGACAAATTAATAGATAATATTTATAGAACACAATAGGAATATCTTGATGTATATTTTATACTGCAACATTTCAGATAAAATTATAGGAACCACGAAAAACTTTTACACTTCATTTTGGTTTCAGCGTACAAGCACCAAACTGACTCTCTGCTGTGAAACACTACACACACCTAGTCAAAACAGAGCTATGGCATGATTTTGTTCAGCTGGTCTGTGCTCACATAGCCACAAGACACGTTGAACTCCTTGTCTGGCACCGGCAGCGCGGTAGCATTGAGCACAAGGCCTTGTGGAGACTGAACGATGTGGATTGACGTATAGTCTGCTACAGGCATCTCTGAGCTTGGGGGTGCTGCTGTTGCAGCTCCAAGATTGGCAACAGTAGTGGTAAGGCTCTCTGTGGTGAAGTAACCATCTTCAATATAGCCTTGTTCCTGAACATGTGGCTCGTTCTCTTCATGGGAAGTCACAGCAATGCATTTTTTCACATCTGCCTCACAGAAATAGGTGTTGTCCATGGTGAAGTTTTGTTCTGTGCAGCCTTGATGCTGTGCTCTCCCCAACTTGGATTTCTGCCCTGGTGAAAGTACAACCCTGCCTGCTGGAGTGATATCACTCACTTGAGCGTAGAAGTCCGTACTTGTCAGTGAATTCTGGTTGCTGATCTGGGTATGGACTGATGGACGGGGTGACTCAGCACTGTCTCCAAAGGGTGCCCACAGCTGGCTGTTTTCAGACTGAGTATTCCTGTGCCGGCGTTGCAGGTCTGTGTTGGCAAGGTTTGGAAGTGACTCATCATTATCTTGTCTGTCAAGGCACAAGAGATCCTCTTCTTTTTCAGCAGCTTTTTTGAACTGATCACTATCAGAGGTGGCATCACACGTGTCACTTGCACTGAAGTCTGTCTCTGGAATATCTGGTTCACAACAACTGGCCCGTCCAGAATCATCATCCTTTGCTTCCAAGCAGCTGTGAGATTTCAGGTGATCTTCACTGAGGAGCCTGTCAGTGTCTGAGGCTCTGTTCTTTTCATCAGGGTCTTCTATGTCCAGCTCAATAAACTCAACCCACAAGTCATCACTATATAGCTGTGTCTTGTAGTTGTCATGGCAGGCTAAGATGGAATTCACTTCATCTAGCTTTCCTTTCTACAAAGCAAATAAAAACCAATTTTATAAAGGAATTAATAGAAATGCTTGTCCTTTTTATGATGTTAACTTTTGTAAAGATGATTTACATCTTTATGTATGATGCAATGATTTAGTTGCATAATAATTGCAAAGGGATTAAAAAATATTTAATGCAAACTGATTCTATGGCAACTCCCCAAATGATAGAATTTTGTTCTACAAAAATTTTCTGACTGGGACAGCAATTCCATCTGCTACTACTGCAAAGATTCTCACTGTAGATTTTAGAGTTCAATATTACCTTCAAAAGATCTGGATCAATCCCTTTAATCTTTGGAACTGGCACAGGAGGAAAAATAAGCATTTTTAACCTGGGGAAAAAAAAAAAGCTTTTAATTGTCTTTTTTGAGGAAGTTAGATAGAAGACAGGCTTACATTGCATTTATATTTAATTACTTCAAAACCTAGATGTTTGAAATTGACGTTTCAAATACTCCTGAGGAAAAAACCAGTAACTTTTACTCTCATGGCAAATTAAGAAACAAGTTTCTGCAAGTTTCCTTTTTAAATCACTCAAATTTATGTGGAGATCCACTTTGGAGTCTGGTCTTTGACAGGTCAATGCTGTATAGAAAAAGAGTAAATTCCTAGAGCTCTGTCAACAGATTGCTTTTTTACAAACTTTTCGATGGAATCTGATATAAACCTCAGTATGTGGAGACTTTTCCAGATTTTTTTCGGGGACATATTAGCCTTGCATATGCCCAGTAAATTTAAATATGGGAATAGAAAATGGGAATTGGGGGTAAGAGTGAATTACTTTAGAACTAAAAAATAAAACTGAAAAATACCTGCAAAAATTTTGGTTAGTATTTTGCCATCTCTACAACAGTTCTGCTATTTGAATTTATAGTGCAACAAGTAATATATAATTAAGGCAGGGGTTTACCCTTGTTGAGAAAGGTCTAATAACTTGCTTGGGCATTTGTAGGCTACGGAAATACATATATTCTAATCATAAAGTGCATAATTTTTTAGGGGACAAAAACCCCTCCAAAACAAACTACCCTCTCTGTTCCCCCAATTCTAATAGAAGAATAATTTTTCCTTAATAATAATCTAACAGTAGCTGGTCATGCCTGTCTCTTCCATTTTACCTCCTTCCTTCTTCTGCAAGTAGATAACCAAAAGGAAAAATTCTCTTTATACTGGATTAATTGCCTATTTTAGAAAGTAAGGTATGGGAAATGGTAGATATAAACCCAAATACTAGTTTTGCTGCCTTTTTAGTGACCTTGCTGAGGTCCAGAGAGGGTCACAGGTCTTAAAGGGTGCCTAGAGAGAAATTTAGGCACCTTTGGCTTAACCATGGCATATCCAAATTCCTCAGATGTTTCTGGTTTTAAGCAGATCTTTAGTGTTCTGCCCAGCAAGCCTAATGAGAGCTTGAAATTCAGCAATTTTCCCCCTAATGCCTGTAGAGGCATTGTAAACTCCTTGGGCTATCAGGGTCAGGACTTGTGCTTTATAGATGAATCCACAGGTCAGGTATTCTGACAGGACTGGGCATTGCTTCTAATGAAACAGACAAAGAATTTTACCACTCACTGCTGGAGAAGACATTTGGGATGGAGAACTATGCTCTGCTCCTTTCTTAGCCTAGCATAATTCAGGCTTTCATCTCTCAACTCTTATGACCTAAACCTATGGCATCTGTCCTAGAGAGACTTGTTCAGAGTCTGTGAGATCAGAACTGAGGAAAATATGAATTGGTATCTTTCATAATCAGGAGGAAACCAAGCCTGGATATTTTGCATTGTGGAAAACCTCTGCTGGCTGGTTCTCTGCAGAATACATTGCCATTCCACCACTAAATGGTCCACTTTGAAGGAATGGGAGCACGACCACAGTCCAGAAAAACTTTCCACATGAAGGTCCTCAGTGGGGAAAAGCTTCTTCCAGCATTCATGATTAGCATGGAAGATATTTATAAACTCTGATCAGAAATATGCTCCAAACTTTAGGATTTTCTGCAACTGCCACCCCTTGTTCAAGGTGTGACCTTAGCTCCCAGTGCCACATGCATATTGCTCCATTCTGACACATCAAGCTTTTGTCATGAATTGTATCAGGAGCCTTGTTTTTAAATCTGGGATTAGGATGCTATTGCAGGGAATGGCTTCTTGAATTTAAACTCTGTCAAAGCATACAGCTTGCTTAAATAAAAAACTATTGCTTAATGAAAAAATATTTTTTATATCTGCTCCAAATGCACCATATTGCTTTAGTTTCAATATGTGAAACGAAATTTCACCATTTGCTGGTATGTGTAAAACTACTCAGTGTTCATTTTCAAAGTGTATGCTCAAGACAACTCATGTGTGTGCACTGGGTCCTGACCATAGTGTTGCTCCATAATGTATAACAGTACTGATATGACAATCCAAATTGAATTCTGCCAAAACCTATCCCTGAAAACACATATTTGGGGATTAATTAATTTTAAGACCTGTCATTTTTATGTATGTTTCATTCTTTCATTTTTGTATATGATCCACATTTGTAATTTTTACAAACAATGCAATTCTGTGCTTTGTTTCATTTTATTCCTGTTATCTACAGGAGCTGCAATTCATTCACAGAGTTCAAATATTCCCCTATGATTCAAACTCTTTCCCTTGGCTTCAAGAAGTAGAGTTTAGTGGAATAGTCTAAGAACAAAATCAAGTTCATAGACAAAGGCTTGCATGAAACATTTGAATAGCATGTGAATAAAAAATAGTATGTACAAAATCTAAGTGAACTAAAAAACAAGCCCCTTTCAAAGTAGGCTTTGAAGTAGATCAATCATGTAAATTCTGCAGAATAAAATGTACTGCACTGAAAGAGGAAGATCAACATAATCCAATTCCCCATGCTGAAGGCCCCATACATACTAATTCCAGTTCCATGTAGTTTACAAGAATGGACAAAAATGCTCAGAATGGTTCCTAGTCCCCCAAATTTGAAATAATTGAATTTTTTTTT
>VWYI01038314.1:0-26340 GCA_013399455.1 Anthoscopus minutus | reverse complement strand
ATATATATATGTATATATGTATGTATATATATGTATATATCCTTTTTTTTTTTTCTGAATTTCCCCAGATCACCACAATCACAGAATGGTTTGGAATGTGGTGCCAGAGAGTGGTGAGGCACTGGCACAGGGTGCCCAGAGAAGCTCTGGCTTCCACTGGATCCTTGGAAGTGTCCAAGGCCAGGCTGGACACGGCTTGGAGCAATCTGGGCCAGTGTTTCTGCCCCAGAGCACTGGATAGATTGGTCTTCAAGGTCCCTTCCAACCCAAACCATTTGTGATACTGTTTTATTCTAATATTCTGCTAAAATGCTCATCATTGTATCTGATTTCCAGTCTCAGCTGGAAAACGTGGAGACACTTTCAGAGGTATCTCCACAAAGGACTGTCCTAACTCCTTCCTGAGTTCAGTCTCCAAGTACGTGCTCAGTGCCCTGAATTTCATATCAGAGACACTTATCTCAGGACAAAGAACAAATGTAGAAGCTGCAAGTTATATTTTCCCTTTCCCAAGCACACCGAAGGAGCTGTGGGTGAGGGCCTCAGACATGGATAACGATCTTAATTAACTAAGGAAGTCTGTAACTTGGCCAGGGCAACACAAACAGTTTCCTATTGTCTGGCAACAGGACCATTTGCTAGGAAGGAATTTCACCTCCTTTCAGGCTCAAGTGTCACTAATTGGTGACCCTTGAGATGGGCATGGATATCCCAAGGATAATTACTGCTGTTATCCTCAGTGGGAACCTCTGGAAAAGCAGCAGTGTTCCCCACCTGGCTTTTTTGAACTGCAGATCCCACTGGGATAGAGATTATAGCCTGGCTCACTCAGAAAACTGCTTTCTATTCTGCCTTTAAAAATGAGGATATGTTCCAAAAGAATCGCGAAATCTAGAAATAGTCAGATTATTATTTTTGTACAAAGTCCAGCTGTATTAATTTCCACTACTCAGACAAAAACTCTGTAAGAATGATTGAAATGAAAGTATCTACCTTTCTGAAAACTTCATTGTTCTTATTAATAAGAGAAATAATAATAAAATTTTATGCTGATAGATGTCCAAGGAGTTGTTTGCCTAAGTTCTTTCTCTTTTTGAATATTTCCAGGGATGGTGACTCTACGATTGACCTGGACAGCCTGTTCCAATGCCTGACCACCCTTTCCATGAAGACGTTTTCCTGAATATCCAACCTAAACCTCCCCTGGCACAGCTTGAGACCGTTTCCTTTCATCTTTTCACTTGTTCCCTGGGAGAAGAAACTATCCCCTACTCCAGTGCCACCTCACCTACCCGACTTCGTGCAGTCTCCAATTGTTAAATTCTTCCATAAGAGATCTGAAAACATAAAGATACATAAAAGTAGTGGTTGTTCGGGGAGTTACTGCCAAACAATCCTTTTCTGTGTATGTCAAGAAACAATTCCTCCATTCCACCCTGCAGGAGAGCAGATTGTCCACACATTTGCATATATATGACCCAGCACTATTATTTGCAATTAAAGGTCCCAAATAAAATACACATAATCACATATTCACCACTTTTAACACAAACCAGCACGCAAATACTGATTCCCTGCACTTAATTTTCCATTCTGACCACATCATGCTTTTAGTTGTAAACTCTTTGAAATGCACTGAATTCTCTTAGGAGCTTCACTGCAATTCAATTTTAATTTGCCTTTTTATGTAGCATCTCTGATACAATGGATCTTGGAATTGTGTGATAGGAAGGTAAAAGTAATGAGAACACTTTCTAGAGTTGCACATTTGTAGGAGTGAGGCAAAATGATATATGGACATGAGCGAGAGGTAAAAAGAAGATGAATGTCTATTTTAATCCAAAAAAAAGTGGCATTCAGCTGCTACTCCATTGGCTTTCATCCTGCCTTCATTAAAAGCTTTTGGAAAGGCATCTTATAAAGAAGTAACACTCAGAAATGCTTGTAATGCTCAAAAAAGGGAAGACACTTCATATTTCATGCAACTAATTATTTTTTTCTGGTTTAACTCCTTGCAGGAGTCAGCAAGGAAGGAATTGCTCACTTCACATCATTCAGGCAAGGAGGGCAGAACATATTCCTTGTATGGGCTACAAACTGCAGGGCTTTGTGCCAGGGATGGAGCTGCAATTGTCCATGTCCATGGAATAATAATGATCCTTGTTGAATCAGCCCAGGTCATGGAGCCGTATCAAGAGTCCAGCAGGCTCCGTGTTTCAGGCAGGAATGAAGCCTTTGAGACCCGCTGATAGAAACTCCAGCAAGGAACAAGACGCAGGAAGTGCAGGGAAAAAATCACACCAAACGCTACTTCTTCCTGAGGGAGGAAATCCAGGGAGGTGAATAAGTTGTTCAAAGGAAACACAGCTTGTTTATGAACAAATCCAGGAGGTGAAAGTCACCCTTGTGATTTAAAACTTTCCTATGTATGTGACTCTGCTTGGTTTCAGTAGGATTAGAAGCCAAGAAGATACCCAGGTGTAAGAGACGGTCTGAAGTTTCCCTCATCTGCCTCACGACCGTCACATGGACAGAGGCTGAGACCCTGAAAATCCCAACTGTGATTCTGGCCTGGTTGAGGTGGATGCCAGCCCAGTGATTGTTTGCAGCTGTGCCTGCCATGCTGCCACAATACACTTGCTTGAGCAAGGGCTGATAAGTATCGGCCTGTGCTGTTCTCCTGCACACACCTCATGGAGCAGGGACTGACAGGTGACGGCCTGTCCTGTACTCCTGCATGTACCTCAATGTAGCAGGCATGGAGCAATGGGTCTCACCATCACAGCCTCACCCTCATCCCCTCCTCTTGGCCTGATGCCACTCGCTTTGGAGAAAGACTATAAAACCTTAACTTTCTGAAGCCACTCCGGTGCACCCCCACAGAAAGAAGATGGATCTATTGGCTGGACCACGAGGATTTCATCTCTCCGTTGGTAGCTATATTCCCCCCTTTCTTTCTCTCTCTCTATATATTTTTCTCTCCCTTTTCTGTCACATAATTGTTGTTGGCACTCAATAAAAGTGCACTTCTGTGATTAAACTGAAAGTCCCATTTGCTGTGTGTCCTTTTGCACTCTGAGATCGGGAAAATGGGCCATCATGACCCCCACTCGTGCGAGCGGATCATGATACCAGGATGTCAAAAAGCTTGGAAAAAATATTTCCTTTGGCTGCTTGGACAAGCATGATTTTTTAAAAAAAATTTTTTCTGAGAGGAGCTGATCAGCTTCCACCCTGGCCAATACATTACTGCTGTCACCATGGGCCATCAAAATTCTGATACCCTTTCACAAAACAGAAGGAGGAAAAGAACACAGAGAAGCAACTGAGTTCCAGTGCAGGCCCGAGTTACCAGAAGCGTCACTTCACAAACAATGGACTGAAAGGCTGCTTTTATATACTCTGAGAGCTCCTTGAAGTCAGGGAATGCCACTGGGAAATAAGGAGTTAAAGCAGGTAAGCTTTTAATTGCCGTTTTTTAATGAGACTCAAAAGTAGCACCAGCCATACCCCACACACCAACTGCTGGAGTTATAAATGCACAACTAATCCATGAACAAACCATATTAACAAAAACATACCTTTCTACCTTGGTCAAACATCAGATGTATCCACAATTCCCTGTAATTTCTGTATCTTTCTCCTTATCTCTCCCAAACCCGGGACTTGTTCATCAGTCAGTCCCCAAAAACTAACTGGGAACCAGCAGTCACTGACAAATTATGCATTTCACATCCAGATGGAGATGGCAAGGGGAGGATCCCAGCCCTTTTAGGCTGATGTTGAGCAGTATTCCCAAAATAGAGGTCACTGATTGCTAACCAGTCTTTGACACCGCCTGCCAATTCCATAGGGCTTCCAGGAGATCTTCTGGTATTACTGGTGTTTAACACTTAAATAAACCAGCTTGGGCTCCTGGGCTGGAAAACATTCATGTGCAGTCCGTGTTTGTCCCAGGGCTGATCCAAGGATTTCCTGCCCATGGCAGGAGTGGTCCCTCCAAACCACTCTGGGATTCAGGGTCTCTGTAAGGACATTGTGAACTGCTCCACCACCACCAGACTCAAATAAATCCCCTCTGCACACAAAATTTATTCTGAACTTCCTACCAAACATCTTCTGATACTAAAACTGAGTACAGGAAGAAGGAAACCCAAATCCACAGCAAATCAACATAAAAATTAATGAGTATTTATAATTATTTACAATTAATAATAAAATAAGTTATTGACTATGAACATTCCCATTAGTAATGAATACATTACTACTGCTTCCATGTTTTTAGTCAGCTTCAGGAAAATTATACATGTCCAGAAATCTGTGATCTGGATGGACTGAAGGCCTTCAGTTTTCCTGATGTGAAATATTACATTAGTAAAATCTGATTGAAAATCCTGCTGCAGTAGGAAGGAGTGTAGAAACATAGACTTCTTCATCTATTATAATGAGGTGAAATAAAAAATAATGTATTTCACCACAATATGGTGATGGGATAAAAAATACTTTTTATTATCTTTATAGTGGTGGAATAAAAATGCTGGAGAGTGAAACTTATAGAAAAAATATAGAAAATATATGCACATATGTATATTTATATATAAAGGATACTTTTTTTCAGAAGTGGAGGTTAAATCCTTATTCCTTAGTATCTTCAAAATTTTTATATACTTAATGATAAGTTCTTAAATTTTTCTTGATAAGATATTGTTTTTTACACGTGTAAGAGATGTAGACTATTGAGTAAACTGGACTTTAATATGGCTTTTAAGATTGTGCCCTTCATTTCAGCCAGATCACCTCAGTTTTTCTCTCTTGATCTGTATTTTACCCTGAGCCAAGACATCCTTGCGGCAGATCCACAGTGGGCACTGGGTGGCAGTTTCACACCTCTTCTGGTTCCCATATTCCTTGCAGGAGCTATTTCTTGTGGAGACCACATGCAGCCTCCTGGAGTGGATTCCAGAGTCACAGTTGCTGACCATAAAGGAATCATATGGAGTCTGCAATGAAAGCAAAATCCAGCCAAAGCCTAAGAAGAGGCTTAGTCTCTTTGTCTGTCACCACCACCACCACCATTAAGATCCTTCCCAAAAGCCACCTGTCCAATGAGGATCTGGTTTTTCCAATACTTTACATCAGGATTATAAAGCTCTGATTCATTTTGGCTTCTCTGCTGCTTGGGAGTTCCCAGTGGCTGCAATTCCAGCAGAATCTCACTGGGAACTGGTCCCTGGGAATACACAGTATCTGATTCCCTGTCTCACTATCTCTGTTGATAGAGAGTGACACTGTTCTGAGGCAGAGCCACTAATCCCATTACTCCCATCTCTAATCCCATTGACCCTCAGGCTTACTGGATGGTTTAGAATCCTGGTTTTAGTTTTGGGGGGTTATTTTTAAAAAGATATTGTGAGTCCCTTCAACATTACTGATTTGACTACTGTTATTGTTATTATTCTGAGCTGGGTTTCTTAGGAGCTTTGTACCTTCACTGTAGAGTGACTGCAACTATAGATCAAAAATTTTCTTGTTTTTCTGAATGAATCCTTAAAAATAGGCTTTACTCATCTCGTTGCTCTTACTTTCTTTAATTAGTGACTCCAGCTAAACAATATGCTTTTAATTGCCACAGCCTCATGCAATCACAGCCATAAAGATTTTACCCATTAATTCAGCTCCAAGGGCTGCGTGAAGCAGCACTTTAATCTCATTAGCATAGAAAATAAATCAGAGAGCACAGCTACTGCCAGTTATTTTCTGTTATGCCTGAGAAACCTATCACAAGATTGATGATTATTGGTCAGCTTCTCTGCTCTCTTTAGCCCTGTGGCACAATCCTGCTTTGTGCACCACAGAGCCCTGAAAAGAGTCCTGGCATGAGGGAAACCAAGTGGAAGAACAACAGAATAAACTCAGTTTGACCAAGCTGGGCTCACCTAGAGAGAAATGGTGATGAAATTAACACAGAACTTGCCCTAGCAGAGAATTTTGATGCTTCAAACCATCCTTGGTAGGGATGCTGCCCACCAATCTCTCTTTTCCAAGTGATTGTAGATCTTGATGATGCTGATGACAAAGCTTTGGGGACATCACTTCGAGATTTCTCTGATGAAATGCAGAATGCACCTCAGTAATATTTGCTTACAAAGCCAAACACACCTTGCTTGAATATTGAAAATAAACAGCATCAATGAACCAACCAAAAAATCTGACAAAAGCTCTTCCATCCCTGGAACTGGAGTACAATTTTTCTACTCCCATAACCAACATTAGTGAAATGTTGAATCACTGAATTGTTCATGGCTTGCTTTGGGCAGCTGATTTCTTGTGACAAAGTGGGGGAAAGCACATCAATACCCCAGCTAATGAGTAGCTGCAGTGTCTGCAGGCAGTTTTCTTCTTCTACATAATTTTCATTTTCGTAGAATCATGGAATTTTTTTGCTGGGAAGAGATCTTAAAGATCACTTTTTCCATCCCCTGCCATGGGCAGGAATGTCACATTTTGGCTTTGCAACCTTTGGACCTGGACCAGAGGGGGCTGGTGTGGCAAATAACAAGATGGGCACAATTGTGTAACCTGAAAAGTAAAACTACTTTAATGGCAAAGTAACGAACAGTAAAAGGTGAACACTCAGTATAGAGTCAACCACAAAAGGTGGGAAAAGCATAAATACAACTATATATATACAGAAATCTGAGGATGGGTCTGAAGGCAGGCTTCTAATCACAAACTGAGATTAAGAATATTAAAATAATATGGCAAACAACAGCCAATCAGGGCGTAAACTGAGAACATTCTAAAAGTATAACCTTATTTAAACAAGCTTGTTGTCGCCCTGCTTACAGGCTTAACACTCATGGTCTTAGATTAATACCCAAGGCTGATTTATTATCAGCCCCATCCATTTCCTTCTCCATACAGGAACACCTTCCACTATCCCAGGTGCCTCCCAGCCCCATCCAAACTGGCCTTGGACACTTCCAGGGATCCAGGGGCAGCCACAGCTTCTCTGGGCACCCTGTGCCAGGGCCTTGCAACCGTCACAAGGAGCAATTCCTTCCCAATATCCCATCTAGCCCTGAACTCTGGCAGTGGGAAGCCCTCTGTCCTGTCACTTCATCCCTTGTAAATTATCACTCTCCATGCTTCCTGTCAGCTCCTTCTGGTCGTGGAAGGCCACAAAGAAGTCACCCCAGAACTTTTCTTGTCCAGGCCGAACAATCCCAACTCTCCTAGCTTTTCCTCTCAGCAGTGTTGTTCCATCCCTCTGATCATCCTGATGCCTTCTCTGCACTGGTATCAGAAGTGGGACTTTCTCTTGATAATGCATACAGCAGACTAACAAAAAAAAGAAATAATTAAAAAGTCAAAACCAAAAGAACTTCAAATGAACATGAAAATCCCCAACAACAACCACAAAACCACATACCATCCCTAAAATCTATTGCAGCTAGACAAGGAACAATTTGTAATCTGAGATTTTTCCTGGGCTGAATTTTTCCTGTGTTACTGCAGGATGTGAAAAGTTTCCAGTTTGTTTAAGGTGAATATTAAAGCAATTTTGGAAAGCACACTATCAGAGAGACATCAAAGATGATAATAATGGATAAAGCAAGTTAATTTCTTCCCTTTATTTTTAATTCCACCCAGCCATAAGCCATCCACTGTTTGGTGCAAACTGAATGAATCCCACTCCAAATGCTTTTCACTTGTCAAACTCTAGCCCAAGCCTTAAGTATTCTGGAATCTCATGTCAAAAAACTTTTTCTTCTGGGTAAATCACTGGGAGCTGAGTCTATCAAAGGAGAGGATTCACTAGGAGTGATATTAATGACAGAGTCTGGGGGGGATTTCAATCTGTGCTGTGGTTTGAGTAGATTACAATGCTCACCCATTAGGAATGATGGTCATCTTCTAATTAACACATCAGGAAGCCTTTTGCATTAATCACCTTTGTTTAGCAGACAGGCATTACTCAGGCTCAGTACGGTGGGTCCCCGCATGCACAGGACCTCGGAGAGCTTTTTTTATGGGCATGGATTAAATTTAACAACTTCTCTGTTGCTAATCCAGAAAGTTATTTCTGTTCCTCCTCCATCCTGACAATGAGACATGGCAGGAAGGAGGACAGGCAAGAGAAATCTTTATCACTCTGGTATCAAAATGGAGGTTTGACACTTGGCAGATTATAGCAAATATTTTAAACCAAAGAAGATTTTTAGATTCTTTTACATCTTTGCTCTCTGCATTTTAGCCCAGAAAAGAGTAGGCTCTAGGGAGATCTCAGAGCTCCTTCCAGTGCCTAAAAGGGCTCCAAGACAGCTGGAGAGGGGCTTTAGACAAGAGCTTGGAATGACAGGACAAGAGGCTTTCACACTGATAAAGAGCACGGTTAATTGGGATTTTGAAAAAGAATTGTTCTCTGTGAGGGTAGTGAAGCCCAGGCACAGAGTGCCCAGAGAAGCTGTGGCTGCCTCTGGATCCCTGGAAGTGTCCTAGGCTAGGCTGGATGGGGCTTGGAAGAAACCTGGGATAGTGGAAACCTGGTCTGGCCCATGGCAGGGGGTGGCACTGGATGGGCTTTAAGGTCTCTCCCAAGCCACATCAGTCTAAGTTTCTGTGAGTTTCAAAATGCAAGACTGAGCTGTCTGCCACACCAGCACAGACCCTTCCCTGTTGCTCCTGCCCTTTGTATCCCTTATCTGTTCTGGCCACAAGCTTTCCAAATAGGAAATATTAAGCTAATAAGGAAAGGGAAGGTGATTTAAAATCCTCTCCCATTTCATAGATGTACCCATGTAGTACAGCCACATTCTAATGGTTGCATTTTGCCTTAAAGGTAAATGCTATAGAAGTGACATAAATATGACAAACGGATTTCTGGTTTGTGGTGCATTGATTCCATTAATTTGACCACAAGGCTCTGGAGAGCGAATTGCACTGCCTACTCATGAATATTTTGCTCTTTTTTTGCTGGAGCCTAGAATCAGACAAGGCCCTTAAAGAGCTTGTAATAAATGCAGCTCTGGCCTCTGGAGACTTATTCCTGCCCAGGAGTTTGAAAATAACTATCTTCAACTGAATTAAAAATGTCCCCAAATATATAATGACATTCCAAAATATTGAGCTAGTTCAGATATGCTTCTGGATTTACATGGTCCTCAATAGCTCTTTCTGTCTGGAAGGTTTTCTAAGTTTATTGCAGGCTAATCATTTCAGCCTCCGAGTTGTTAAAGTATTAGAAGTATTTTTTTATATTAAAAAGGGAACACAGACTGACTGGACACCCTATTGACATTTTTGCAGTCGGAAAATGGATCCATCAGCTCCAGTTGGAGCTAGCTGGCAAGGATGTGGTGTTGCCACAGGTCCAGCTCTGTCAGCACAAAGCAAACACAGGTGAGACGCAGTAGCAGCCTGAGAGCAGTCCCCAGAAATTGGTGTCTGTTGTCCCTGTCTGTGTTGTCCTCCTTGCAATCAAATTACTTCAGAAAGGAGTTAAAATCAGTAAGATAATTCCACCACTGTTCCACAAACCCAGGGCTTGTATTTTCTAGGACACAGTGGAGTAGCAGGTGGGCTCCATGTGAAGTGCTGGAAGAGCTGCATTTCACACAAGAAAACACTGGTTGAGCTCAGAGGCCCAAATTTTCTTTTATTTGGACTGTCTAAGACAATCTTCCAAGCGAGAGGATCAACTGTCAGGACCTACAAAGTACAGTCTTATCCACATGCAACCTCCTCTAGCTTTTCCCCTTGTCAAATTGAGTACAGGAGCAGGCTGTCAGGAGGAAAATTAAATTTTAAAATCAACATTTGAGTTTGGTGCTGCTTAAGTAGAATTTTGGACTCAATTTCTTTTACAGGGTGGTGCCATTTGGTTAAGAGTGATACTTCCAGAAATCCAGGTGGAGCTCACCGCAAACCAGTGTTACCTCTCCCTGACATAAGACATTGTCTCCAAAGGCTTGGGATATATTGAAGCACAGAGATTTCCATGGTGCACATCTGAAAGCTGAAATCGGGTGCTTTGAGTTCATTTAGGGGCTGCAAGAATCCAATCACGACTCAAGTGCTGAGGTCACAATCGACAAAAAGGACCAACATGCCCTGCCAAAGGTGATTTATGGAGAGGACATGGAGACACAGAAACAAGTTACCAGTTTGGATAGCCTTCCCCTATGGAAATGTCCTTACCCTATTCTCACCACACCTTTTCCAGTGCTGCCAGTGATGAGGCAGGGAACTCATTTTCAGTTTTCTGCTCAGTGCTCCCTAGGACAGGAAGCGCAGCTGCTCATCATGTTCATGTTCTGGTTTTCACACAGCTTAGTTGTTACAAGAAAATCTGTATTTATTATCAATAAATTGTAGTAAGAATAGGAAATTTATACATACATATGTATATATGGAGCACTTTACAGATACTGAAATAATAGAAATGTCTTCTGGTTGCCACTCAGTGTCAGACACACCAACTCGTTCTTGAACCCACTTGAAAGCTAGTAAAAACAATTTTGCTGATTGACTAAATCCCTGTCTGGGAGTTCTCTGTCACCTTTGAAGCAAACAGCCTGGGATAAAGATGGAGGTGCTGAATGATTTTGGGGAGGATAGGCCCTCATCACAGCAGTGCCTGGGTTCATCACAACACATCCCTTCTTGTACCATCACACAGGAATTTAGGGGGGAAGCAAAAGGAACCACACCACACTTTCTGGATCGGTGTCTGACACAGTGTTAAACTAAAAGGATCACAAGGTGGAAGGAATGACATAAATTTGGAGGAAGCAAGAGCTGGAAGGGTCCACAACCATTTAAAATATGAAATAAAATAAACTTCAACAACCATTTAAAACACGAGACAAAATAAACAGCCATTAAATCAATAAGGCAAATATTAATGAATTTTCTTTTGTGGCCTTCAATATCTAATTGCACAGAAACTACAACGAATTTTTATGCCGGCAGAGAAATCAGAAATTTCTGGAATTTCTAGTGTATTAGTCCTAGTGATAAAGACAGGCTACATTATCCCTCTACTTGCTTTGCTATTATTAAATCAGCATTCATCAACAATACTTGGACAAAATATATTATACTGCATATATATAACATGAACCCAATAAATATATATTAAATATGTACATATAATATATGTGCCCAATTATTATGAGTCTCATCACAATCTAAAAAACAGTGGTCTTAAATATAAATATGCAAAGGCTGATATTGCCCAAGATGTACAAGATTTAGGCTTCCAGCGCACACCATAATTTATTAGCAATTGCACAAATCAGAATTAGGCCTTTTTCTAAAAGCCCACACTGGAGGTTTCATTGCCATTTCTTTACAGCAGCCCTTTATAAATCATTCATCTGGAGGTTTCTCTCCCATGTGCCATGCAAACATTCCTGTAAAATCCTCTTAATGGAGTCTATGAATCAATGCAAAGCAAAGTGTCACAGGTGGAATCGATGGCTCCAGAAGCAAGAGGACCTTTTTAGAGGCAGATGTCGAAAACCCTGACTAAATTAGAAACTTTAGTCTGTGGCAGGCACTGAAATTTATGCTCCAAAGAGATAGTCTGAAAGTCCTCCCTTTTTTTTCACTGCTACAGATACAAATTCCTGTCAATAGCTAAAAGAAAGAATAAGAATTCTTTAGTCTAGAAATAAGACTGAAGGGATATGTAACAATAAAATTATACTGGTCCTCAAATACATGAAAGGCAACTGAAAAAAATAATAAATTCACAGTGCTCTGGGGCTTAAAATGCAGAAAAGGATACAGAGGGTGGATCCTGGGAAAACTTTTTGATAGTAAAGGCTGGAACCCTAACCCAAAATTGAAGATATTAAATCGAAGTGACCTCATAATTCCAGTGTTGTGAGTTCCAGCCCCACTAGGAAGACAAGGATTCAGTGACATAAAAGGGGCATCACTTTGTTCTCCCTGGCCCTGAGAGATGCTGCTCCCATAACAACCCCACATGAAAGTAGCCCAGAAACCCTCACCTTGGTTATTTCCTCTTTATCCCAAATAACTTCAGTTTACATCCCATTTGCACTAATTTGTTCTCTTCTTGCTGTCTTCACTAATTTTATAATTTTGTTTTTTTGAATTAATGACAAAATGTGGATTGGGGAAATATTCCATCACTTGTTTTGCCAAGAGTTTATCCTCACCTGCTTTTTCAGACAATTAAACAAAAATGTTATATATGGAAAAATGATTTTTGATGTGTAAAGGTACAAAACCTGGACTGTATTTTCTTTTAGTTATTTCTACCAAATCAAAAATTCTAAGATAAATCATCATAATTTCATAGGCTTCTTAGGAGGTTTATCATCACATAGTCTTAAATAAAACCCTACAATTAATCTGTCCACTGCTTTATTTTTATTTTTAAAGAAACAAAACCTTTTGAAATGTTGATCATATTAAACAGCACATTATTTCCATATTCAAGATACTTGTTTGGGTTCAGGAAGTCCTGGAAATAAATATGTTTAGAGGTGAAGGGGGAAAAAATCAGTATAAAACCAGAAAAGCAACTGTATTTGTACTTCAGTGTTTTAGAAAAAAACATGGTGTTGTCTCTTTACTCTTTTTTACTCATTAATTTAAGCTGACACTTCCAAAAGCAGTATTAAATTTAACTGGGATTTAAGAACTCATCTGCTCTGCTCATCTATATTAAGTTAAGGCGACCAGACACCAAAGCAGATGCTGCCTCTAAAGGATAATGGAGTTTAGGATCATGTATCCCATAAAAACTGTCATCTTTATCCAGGAATGGAGAAACCTTTAACCCTCAAAAGAACACATTTGAATCAAACAACAGGAAATCTTTCCAGCAGCATTTTCAACATATTTGAAGAGGAAAAGTTTTGAGGTTTTGTTTCCAGGGTTTTGGTTGGTTTTGAGGGTTGGGTCATCTGGGAAGCAAATCCAAAAGAAACTGGAATTGATTTCCAGGATGCTCCAGGAAAAGTCTGTTGTGGAGACACTGAGGGAGCTGGGGGAGTTTAGCCTGGAGAACAGGAGGCTCAGGGGGGACCTTCTGGCTCTGCACAACTTCCTGACAGGAGGGTCAGCCGGGGAGGAGGAGGGCGGTTCAGGCTCTGTTCCCAGGGAACAGGGACAGGGTGAGAGGAAACGGCCTCGAGCTGCGCCAGGGGAGAGTCAGGTTGGACATTGGAAAAAATCCAGTCACTGAAAGGGCTGTCAGGCACTGCCACAGGCTGCCCAGGATGGAATCCTCACCCCTGGAATATTCGAAGATTGTGTGGATGTGGCACCTGGTGACAAGGGCTAGTGATGAACACGGTGATGGTGCTAGGCTGGTGGTTGGACTTGGTGACCTTAAAAATATTTCCCAACCTTAACAATTCTCTGATTTCATAAAGCTTCTTAAGAAATGATTCATGTTGCAGCAAAGGTCTAATTTTAGCAGACTGGAGGAATTAAAAATAATCCACTTGTTTTGGAAGTCATTTAAGTTGAGGCTGTTATCTAAGTACTTTTATGGTGAAAAAATACATCAAACAAAAACCATGACAGAAAATACCACTGCCTATAAACTGGCTAATTTTTTTAATCACCATATACATATATATACATATATACATATATACATACATATATATATATATATTTGGACACAAATGGGTGTGTGTTGTACACAGAAGAACAAGAAAAAAACAGGGATGTAAAGGCCAGAGATAGTTATTTCTCCCTAATTAAGTTTTCAATCAACAAGGCAATCAGCACAGAGCTCCCATCAGTGCTTCTCTGAGACCATCCCGTGTCCTCGAGCCGAAGCTGGCACTGGGCATTCCAGGATGAATGCCTTAGGATAACACTCTCCTACACCCCAGTGGCAAAACAGGGACACGGCTCCCAGCAAACACTCACTCCGTCAGGATAAGCAAACAAACAAATCGCTTTGCTCGGGATTTTCTCCCGAATATCCCATCAATCCAATGGGGATGTTTGCAAATGCTCGGGTATTTATTTCCCAGTATCGGGCTGCCAATAAGATTGGAGGCTTCCTCGGGAAAAGGATGGAAATGCCTTCATTTCCAAAAGGTAATCTGAATGTGGAAAGGCCAAGTGCCCCGTGCTAGGTGGGGTTACAACAGTTCAGGAGCTCGCCTAATTAATGAGAAGGCTGCCGCTAAATGCCATCACACGTTTGTCATGTCGTGGAGCCTCATTCGATTCCCACTGGGAACAGGAGGGGTCAGATGGTTCCATTAACTCCAGAGGCCTTTGGATTGCACTGAAGACTCCACTGCAATGAGATAGGATTCTCCATGGAGAGGCTGAGCACTTCCAGCTCCTGTGGAGCCTGGCCTCCTCACTAAGGTTGAGCATCCAAAAACAGTGCAGAGAGCTTGTCTTTTCTGCACTTGAAATCAAACTGGGTGCTTTGAAAGGAGCCCAGGAGGTCCTAATGCAATAATTGCCTTTGAAATTCTTGATTAAATTGTGAGAGTCATCAAATAAATCACATTCTTTCTTAGGATGCAAAAATTAAGGATTGTTATCACGGAATAGTTTGGGTTGGAAGGGACCTTAATCATCATCTAATCCAACTACTTCCATGGGCAGAGACATCTTTCACTACAGACAGAACACAACATACACAGTTTTGATTTAGATTTTGCTTTTTTTTATGAAGCATCTTAAGAAAAATTAACAGACAGGTCTTTTTTTTTTGTGGTTATATTATACAGAATATGACAGCTTAATTGCTGTAATCCACAAACTTTCCTAGCAGAAGTTGGTGTGTCCCTACATTTAATGCGTGTTTATAGCAGGGTAGTTAGTCCTAAAAAGGACACAGTTGTGCTGTCATCTTCAGAGTATCAGAAAATACATATATTCTACAAATCTCCAAAATGCAGGAGCAGAGTAATTGACAGCCATGATTATTGTGCCCTCTAGAAACATTCTGGATGACAGATGATGGTAATTTCCTCATAAATCATGTCTAAACCATGAAAAATGCAATGGAACCTCATTTAAGGAGTATGATCTTACCAGGACTAATTGAGGGAGTAGAATTTAAGTCTGCAATATTTATTTGAGTTTTTAAGGATAGAATCTTCCAGAAGTTGCTAGCATGTGTGTATAGAGAAAAAAAAATCCCATTTCAGATGAGAAGCACCATATCTTTTGCCTCTCCTGTATTGCTGTTTCTTGATCCTAGCTGATTGACAGGAGAGAATATCTGCAGCTCCTATTTCAGAAAAAGTTCCCAAGATAGCAGTGAAGGGGTTTTTGTTCAGGACTAGAGGAATAAAAGGGAAAAGAGAAGGCTTTACACTCTGAGAATCCAAGTGAACAATTCTACATTTTCTCCATGCTTTCAAGCTGGAATGTTTTCATTATTTTTAATATAAAGGAATTTTTTTCTATTTTTTACTTTATTCCTTGAATGTGAATATGGCTGTTCCCCTCCATACTACATTTATATTCCATGAAAACTCACAAACTGAAGTTCCAGTAACTTTATTTAACATCATTACCTCCACCATTCCACCTGGGTTTTTTAACATTTTCTGTTCATTATAGAATGTGGTGCCCAGTTGACTCTATGGGTCAGAAATGTTGGATTTACAGGGAGCCTCTGTGGTATTACAGAATCCTAGAATGGTTTGGGTTGGAAGGGTCCCCAAAGCCCATCCAGTGTCACCCCCTGCCATGAGCAGGGACACCTTCCACTAGCCCAGGTTGCTCCCAGCCCTGTCCAGCCTGGCCTTGGACACTTCCAGGGATCCAGGGGCAGCCACAGCTGCTCTGGGCACCCTGTGCCAGGGCCTCCCCACCCTCACAGCCAGGAATTGCTTCCCAATATCCAATCTAAACCCACTCTATTTTAATTTGAGTCCATACTCTCTTGTCCTGTCTCTCCATCCCTTGCAAACAGTCTCTCCATCTTTCCTGTTGGCCCCTTCAGGCACTGGAAGGAAACAATGAGGTCACCCTGTCCGGGTCCTCTTGTCCAGGCTGAACAATTCCAACTCTCCCAGCCTTTCCTCACAGGAGAGCTGCTCCATACCTCAGATCATTTTGGGAATAGGTGAGAAGTTTGAGTCTTGAGCAGATCCATGTTTGGTGGCACACCGGGGTTGTCCAGGGTCATGAGACAAAGGCAAGGAAATCACTTAGGAATTGCTGTCATGGGCACAATGTACTCAGGAAAAATCAAATAATTTCCCAATAAGAATAGACTTTAATGATGAGAGACAAAACCAAATGAAAACAAAACTTTTACTACCTCTTCTCCCAAGGCTCCACATTACCCCTGAGTGGTGCTGGGGATGGGGAATGGGGGCTGTGACAAGTCCAATACAGCTCCTCTCTGCTGCTCTTTTCCTCACACATTTCCTTTGCTCTGCCAGGATTCCTCTCCATGGACCACAAATCCTTTGAAAAAAACATGCTTCTGTCTGGGTCCTTACCAGGGGCTGCAAAGAAAACTTCCTCCCTCTCTTCTTCACTGGCAAAGCAAAAAGAAAAAGAAAAGAGAGAAAATACTGTTTTATTTGAAAACTAAAAGCCTTTGAGAACAAACTGCTGATCACTTTACTTCCCTCATCCAAATTAAAAGCAAAAGGACCAAGGCCTTTGGGCAGGATCTGCTGGTTACATTTGTGACATCCCAAAAAGGCTCAGAGGGTTTATCATCAGTAAATCATTTCTACCTCTGAAGCACCTTCTTTCATCCCACATCCTCCTCTGTTGGCATCTTCCAGGATGAACACCTCATTTGCCTCCAAGTGACAGCACTGGGGAAAGGGAAGGGAAGGAAAAGCTTTTAAGCAGAAATTGCAACATTTCTCATTGTTTCTGGAAAAGCCAATTGTTTTAATCTTCAGATATGCTGCAAGGAAAACCTCTTTGTAAGGACTTCTGCAAAGATCACAAGGCTTGCATAACCTTTTAGGAAGAAAACAGATTCTTTCTCTGGCATAACTTAATCAGCATGGCGGCTTCACACAGAACCTGGGTTCAGCAGAAGCTGTTTAATGGCATTAGGCACCTTTAGAGCTCCATTAATATCCCTCACCCTAGAACTGCACCTTATACAGTGCAATCTTCCCTGCACTCAGAGAAGAGGCCTGAATAAATCACAGTTCAGCCAAAGTTTAAGCAGGTGAAAGCAGGTAAACACCAGTTAAACCTATTTTTTCCCAAATCTAATAAAATTACAGACATAAGTATTATGAGACAAAAATTGCAATAATTGATAGTAATACACCTTCCCCCCAACACACAGAGTAACTGTGTGTTTCTGTTTCTGTTTCAGATAAAAACTCAATGACTTTACCATTATGTTGTAAACACTTAATTTTGTATGTTATGACTAAAGGAATTCTATTTCCAAAGGTTTGGTTTTCTGTAAGCACAGGCTTAGCATGATGATAAAATAATAAAGCAAGTGAAGGCATTTCAGTTTTCATAGACTCATGGAATTATGGAATAGTTTTAGTTGGAATGAACATTAAAGCTCATCCATTTCCCATGGATAGAGACACCTCCCACTAGAACTCAGTCGGAACTGAAGTCGCCTCTGTTTGGTGAAACCACCCAAATCTCCACACTTCAGACACAATTTCTGTGTCTGTTCACCAGAAAAAGGTTCAGCACTGTCACTTTTCATGTTCCATTCACAGCTTGACCCTTAAAAGCGTATTAAAAGAAAATCACAAATGCTCTGAAGAAGTTGAGCTGAAGGGACCTTTCCAAGGTTGTCCAGTCCAAGTTCCTTGCAATGAGCAGGGACAGCCGGACCAGGTTGCTCTAAGTGGCCTTTCCAGGGGTCCAGGGGCAGCTATAGATTTTCTGAACATCCTCTTCCAAGGCCGCACCACCCTCACAAGGAACGATTCCTTCCCAATATCCCACCTATCCCTGTCCTCTGGCAGTGGGAAGCCATTCCCTGTGTCCTGTCCCTCCCGCCCTTGTCCCAAGTCTCTCTCCAGCTCTCCTGGAGCCCCTTTAGTCACTGGAAGGGGCTCCGAGCCCTCCCAAAGATTTCCACTTAAAGTGTTTGAGTTCCTCAAAGTGAACTCAATATGAAAGGAAATACAAATATTTCAAAATAAAAGCCCAGTGAAATTAGGGCTCCTGCCTTTTAAAGCCATCCCTGCTTTGGGATAAGAAGAGTTTTGGTTGCTGAGCAAGAAATGTGCCTTCCACCTCTATCCACAGGAATCCATAGTGCAGCCAGCATATGCCAAGAAAAACCTTTAGAATGGTTTGTTTATTTACCACATAGCAGTTCAGTCTTGGGCTTCGCATCAAACGCAGCAGAGAATCCCTGCTGAAACAAGGAAGCAACTCTGAAATGCACATTTCTTTCATATCAAAAGTGAACTGCTTTGAGGTTTTGAAAGAATTTAATATTCCAGGACATATTACAAAAGCTGTAATCCCAATCATTGTCTTCCACAAAGGGAATAAAGAGAATGATGGACAACATCCCTGTACTAAACATAGCTTAAGCAGTCACTTGGGATGTAGAAGGCAAAATATTTAGAGTTTGAAGGTCTAAATGCAAATGAATAGATGAGGATATGCTTCCCAGGAAAACTCTAAGGCCTTTAGCAGTATTTGAAGTCCTCTCTTGCAGCCTGTGTAAAAGTCTGTGTACAAGCAATTATCCCTGGAACATTTGAACACTAAGGGGAAGTGTCTGAGCACCAGAGATAACAGGAACTTCTCTTTCAGCCTGGAGAAAAGAGAGCACAACCACACTAAGGTAAACACAGCAAGCAGGGCTTAAATTGCAATGCAATGGAAGAGTTTGGAATCTCGGCACTTTGAATCTAAAGAAACCCAGCAGAAGTGAACTGTTCATCTTCCAATTAAGAATGAGGCTCAGGTTAATTCCAAAAATTACTCTGACACAATGTTTGCCAAGATATCGGTTCCTCTGAGAGTGAAGGGAATCTCCAGATCTCTGTGCCCATATGGAGAAAAACTGGTATAAGCACTTGGAACCGCTCTGCTGCTCAAGAACTGACTTTTGGTCCTTTTCAGGCACCAACCAAAAATTCTACCATAACAAAAAATTCCTTATGGAACTCAGCATGAAATTCAGGCTGGTCCTGCACATGATTTGGAGCAATCCCAGACAGGAGCACAGGCTGGGAAAGGATGTAATTGAGAGCAGCCGTGTGGAGAAGCACTCAGGGGTTCAGGTGGATGATAAGTATGGGCAGCAGCTCCAGGGAGGGGACTGTCCCACTCTACTCTGCCCACCTGAGATCCCACCTGCTGCATCCAGCTCTGGGGTCCCAGCACAGGCAGGAGCTGATTCAGTGAGTCTGGAGGAGGCCACAAAGCTGCTCCCAGGGCTGGAGCTGCTCCCTCTGCTCTGGAGCCAGCCTGGGAGAGTTGAAGGTGTTCACCTGGAGAAGGCTCCAGGGAGAGCTCAGAGCTCCTGCCAGTGCCTAAAGTGGCTCCAGGAGAGCTGGAGAGGGACTTGGGACGAGCGATGGAGGGACAGGACACAGGGAATGGCTGTGTTAGGGTGTGTTAGGGCAGGGTTAGATGAGGTATTGGGAAGGAATTGTTCCCTGTGAGGGTGGGGAGGCCCTGGCACAGGGTGCCCAGAGAAGCTGTAGCTGCCCCTGGACCCCTGGCAATGTCCAAGGCCAGGTTCAATGGGACTTGGAGCAACCTGGGCTAGTGAAAAGTGTCCCTGCCCATGGCAGGGTGGAACAAAATGATCTTTAAGGTCCCTTTCAATCCAAACCATTCTGTAATTTCATAATTCTGTAAGAGGGTAAAAAAAGTATTTCCCTGAATTTATAATCATCAATAGGGAGAATGGGCAATGAGAATTTTAGCCAAAAAAATTCAGCTGTTATTCCTAAAATGTTGCTTGCCCAGCAGCCGAGCTCTTACCGGGTGTTTATGGGATGTCATCACTGCATTGTGCCAAATGCAGGGTCATAAAATGTCATAATTTAGGGAGTGGCTTAGTGGAAGTTTGGCAGTGATGGCTTAACGGTTGGGCCTGATGATTCCAGAGGTCTTTTCCAACCTAAATGAGTTTATGAAAATTCCAGTCGTTGGTAAAATAATTGCAGAATTGGCTTACTGCAAGTTACTGGGCTATGCACCACTATAGAAAAACTTTAATCAACTTTAGCAACAGAACAATAAAATCACCTTTGAGAATTGGCTCTGAAGGAAAAATAAGCTTTGTGACCTTGATTCCAAAGAAATGTAATTTTGCAGGTGACTTCCAAAGGACGTCAGTTCTTCAGTTCTACCTGTGATGTACTTCAGCTTTGTGTTTGATTTCAATGGGAATTATTCCTTTGCCTTTGAGAAATCCATTGGATTCTTAAAGATGTTTAGGGACCTTACTTCAGCAGCTGTTTCATCAATACTTGTACAACTTCAATGGCTTAAATTCTGTTTGCATCTCTTTCTGAATACTTTCTCCATTTTGATTTTCCTCCAGACTGAGCAAAAACATTTAAATTGTTTAAATTACTGCAAAAATTGAATTAAGGATAACAAAATGTACAAAAGTCTAGAAAATCAAAGCCAGGCCTAAAATAAAATCCTACTATATTCCATGCAACAGTGTGTTACACATTTCTCACTCTCTCTCTGCTTTTGTAGCATTGTCATTCATGCAATATCTGTAATAAAAATATGATCTATATATTTAATATATGCAGTAAATAGACACAGTAAATGTAGAATACGGCTTCAGCCAGGATTTCCACAGAAACATCTGAGAATATGATCCTGTCCTTATGCCAATAAGAGCACAGATCTTTCTACATTATTATTTAAAGTCAAAATTTCCTTTCAAAGAAAAATTAGAATTGGAATTTATATCATATTAAAAACAGTCTTTCTAACTACACTTAGACACCTGAATATTAAACCACACATTTCTTATCACAATGCAATTCTGTTGATCACTTTTGGGCTGGAAATGTCTTTTCTTCCTGTATAGCCACTAGCAAAATATTTAAAATAATCACCAAAACTTCCATGAGACAAAAGCCAAGGAAAAACCCTTCTGTACACATTTCCTCTCATTTGCAAGTTGAAATCAGAGTGTTTAATGTTACTTTAACATGTGTTATGATTGACAGACAGAAATTAGTCTAATGGAGAGTACAGGGTTCCTAAATGAAGGCAGGATTTTTGGGTTCTCATGATTAATAGAGCAATGCCCCAGCCACATGTGCTTGAGCTGCAAAGGAAGATGGATAATAATCTCCTGCATCCACTGAAGGAATTTTAAAATCTATGGTGGATTACATTCCAATGGGAGCACATTACACTGGAATTAATGCAGGATCATTTGTCTGTCATAGACAATGTTCAAAGGAAAAGTGCAGAGACTGAGCAGGAATATTCACAACTCCAGTTGTGGGAGGGCCAATGAGATGTGGGATGAATGGGGGGAGAAAAGAGAAAGGACCACTTGATAGATATAGAGATTTCCTTCCAGGCCCAAAGGGGTGTCTGATGACATGTGAGACTTTCCTGGCTTGTGCAGCGTCCACCTAACAAATCCCAGCTCCTCAGCACACCAGGCCTCATTGGAAGGACCACGTCTGTACACTTCAGCTCAATTCTTACAAGAAATTCCGTGTCAGAAAGACACTGACACCCTGGTCTCACAGAATCCAGACAGGTTTGAGTTGGAAGGACCTCAAAGCTCATCCAGTGCCCCCCTCCCATGACAGGGACACCTTCCTCTAGCCCAGATTGCTTCAACCTGATCTTGGACACTTCCAGGGATCCAGGGGCACCCATTGCTCCTCTGGGGACCCTGTCAGGGCCTCACCACCCTCACAAGAGGAATTGCTGTCCAATGTCCCATCAGCCCTGCCCTCTAGCAGTTGAAATAATGTACTATTTTCCTTCTAGCATAATTTCTCCATTTTTTCCTTTAATTTGCTTAATTATTGGTCAAATTAAACAGTCTTTACAGAATTTATGGTGTTGGTGATGTTGCAGTCCTCCAGGGAAACAGCAGGATCGGTAATCTTCACTTTCCGGAGAGAAAATGCAGCCTGAGAATGGTTTTGAGCAGCTCTGTAGTGATGTACTACCAATGACCTGGGGGAATTACAGGTGTAATGTGGTCTATATGACCTGAGCTGAGTTAGAAAACATTAATTACAGGCACTGAGGCAGTAAATTAGTTTATACACCTTGCTGGTTTTGTACAAAGAGTAATTGTTGTCTGTGGATGTTGCAAAGATAAAAACCTGAAATGTACTTGATATTTTTGGCAATATGAATTGTGTATTTGCACAAAACTAGATCAATATGTGAAGTGTTTATTTTCTAATGATAAAGTAATTTTCTTCTATTCCTCCTCATTTTCTTATTTTTTCTTAATGATCTTAAGATGCTCATAGTGCTTCCTTTATTCAGAAATTGTGATTCTTATCCTATATACTTTTGTCTCAGACAAAAAGCCGAGTACTTTAATTTTTTTAAGTCATAAGCTTAAGATTAAATCTTTAGCTTGTAATATGTTACCTAATTATTGCGAAGCCAGTAAAGAACAGAAATTATAGACTTATATATTATAAATATTATACTTGTAACTTATATATAAAAATATTATATACTATAATATTTCAACAGATAAGCAAGTAGTGAAATGAAATGACATGAAATGAAATGAATAAATTAATCATGTAAAATGGCTTGGTTCCAGTAAGCTAACTTAAAGTGTAACATGACCCAAGAAAGTCCTTGTTTTGTGTAAAAAGGAAATGCAGCCAAGTAGTTTCTTTCAGATGCAACACTGATAGTGTAGTGGAAAGTTACACAAAGTGTGTCAAACTCAAAATTAAAATTCAGGATTTTTTTAAGAATTCATCTTAATAGCATATAATTAACCCAGGAAAAAAAAAAGAAGAAAAAAGAATTTTCCATTAAAAGTAATTGTTAGTAAAGGTTTTTTACTTGAAAAAAGAGCCTGAGAAGGGAAGGAAAACTTGAGGACAAATCAGTTACTTCCTACACCAACTCCCAAAAAAGATATATTATTGCTGGAACTACAGTAACATGCAGGGAAGCTCCGTGTGAGTCACCAGTCCCAGATGCAATGAGTTTGGCTCCCAAATAATGAAATTTGTGTACAATGAATACCATATTTGGTGAGTTTTTCATGTTACATGAAAGATGTTGGTATATCCGGTGAAGTGCATAACTCTCACCCTCAGCATTTGGCTGAGGCTCAGGTGAAACACTGAGCAAACCTGGTGAGAAAGTGACAGTGACACTGTTCAGCTTGCCTGATCTCTATTAGTTTCTGAAAGCCCCAAACCCTTCACCCTGTTAAGAATTTAGATAGAAAGGGGAAAAGTCCCTGACAACTGCAATAAGACAATTACAGACCAACTCATCTCCAGGGAAAGTGGTTTTGTAACTTCTAATTGGAGATTTAGTTAAGATCTGAATCGAGAGGGTTTATATTCCTTCTGCATATTCTATTTTAATTGCTTTTTACAGGCTGGCTGGAAGTGCCACGAGGTATAGAGTTATAATTTGTAGATACTATAAATTTTCCTTTGGGAAGTAGAAAAAGCCAGCAGCAGAGAGGAGCAGAGAGAAAGCAGTGTTCCAAAGGAACTGTCTCCATTCAGACAGGTGCCTCTGGGAATTCAGTGCATTGCTGCCTTTACCTATTTTAAACTTGTCCCTTTGTTCAATTAGTGGAAGGTGCATTTTCCCTTTTTTTCCCTTATTTTATGTGACCAGCCAAAAGAGAGCACCTAAATAACTTTTAAGGGCAAAAATGTACCTTGGGTTTCATGCAAATAAGATCTGGGTTCTGCATTTTAATGAGTGATGCCTGTAAACTTTGTTCTTGCTCATTAGCTGGAAGATGTGTCAAGATGTGGAAGTGCAATGGACACTGACAGTAAATGAGCTCCAGGGGGCTTGAAGCTGCATCTCAATTTCCCAGTATTTTAGTTACTCTTTGCAGCCTCTGCTATGATACAGCAGTGCTGATACCAGCCAGGCTTGGCAGAAATTACTGTAAAAGCTATAACTTTTTATAATGAATCCCAAGTTCTTACCAGAGTTTGTAATCATATCCTTAGTACTTCCACAGCCCCTCATAAAAAAACATTCTGCACTGAGTTGTTCTCTATTAAATTGTTAGAAAATCATTTATTAAAACAGTCTGAAAGCTTCCTGGAAAGATTAAAATGAAATAGTGAGATAAGTTTTAATCCTGGGCTGTTGGTAAGGTCACTATTTGGGAGGATAACCCGTTTTACAGGCAGGTGCAGTGCTGAGGGAGGGAGCCTGTAACAGTGTTAGTGTTGTACAACCCACAGTGCCTCATAAGAGAGTTTGGTGTGCCTCAGCAAAAATTCTTTCCAGAAGAATTCAATCACTTCTTGAGAGAACTTTCTGACGTGAGAAAATAATTGAGTGCTTGACATCCAGCTTCAGAGGTCAACCACTGAAAAGGCAATATCTTGGCAATAAATTCGGATGAAATTGTCGAATTTTGAGTTGTGAGGTGAGTTTGCCGTTTTGTGGAGCAGATGGTTCAGATGATGTGGGGTTGAGGGAGTGCTTTTCACTTAGACAATAGCACACCAAAAGCAACATATTTGTGGGGGTTTTCCCATCCTGGTAGGTTTTAAATTAACCATTTCAGGCTGAGCTGAGCACTGCAGAAGCAGTCTAAGATAGAGCTTCTCTCAGGACAGGCTAGACCTGCTTTTCTAAATCAATCCTGTCAGACCACAACTTGGAGTGCTTCTTCTATAGGCGAAAAAGGGGGTCTAATAAAAAATATTACCTCCTTCTCACAGTGTGGCCTATTATGCACTCAGAAATGATTATGGCTATGGAATCACAGAATCAATAAAGTTGGAAAAAACCTCCAAGACTGTCAAGTCCAACCTTCAACTGATTGCTACATGCCTAGTAAACCATATTGTAAAGTCCCATATCTACTCAGTTTTAGAACACTTCCATGGATAGTAACTTCAGCCCTTCCCTGGACACTCTCTTCCAGGGCTTGGCCAACTTTTCAGTGAAAAAATTTCCCTAATATCCATCCTGAACCGCCCCTAGTGCAACATGAGGCCTTTCCCTTTGTCTTTCCATTGGTTACCTCAGAAAAGAGCCTGACTGCCTCCTTGCCTTAGGGAGCTGGAAAAGCACCTGCACTAATTTAACTGCAGATGTTATCTATTCTAATTCTGGTGTTATCCTGATTGATGAGTTGGCAAAAAATGTCTTAGCAATTGGGGATTTTACAGGACTTCTCCACTGACTTTTTAAGTAAATGGTATTGCAGACCCTTGCAGACACAAATAGCAGCTTTAGCATCTTCCTTTGGTAGGTTTCCATATTTTATTTTACTTTGTTCCTTCTCTGGAAATGGAACAAATAAAAGATTCAATAAGCCTAAATGGGATTTCTACCCATCAAGTTACAATCCTAGAGCAAACCAACATTCTCCAGTCTGCCCAGTGCCCTGTTGCCCAACCGAATTGTGCAACAGAGATAATACTCCTTTATGTAAATGAAGTATCACATATCTCCTGTTCACAGGCAGTTTCAATTCTACTCTACAGAAGTCCAGAAAGGGAAAAAGCATGTTTGTGTCTGCATCCTGTCATAGGGGAGGTATTCAAATGTATTGATACTGCTGTTAGGAAGCCAGAAGAAGCAACATTATGTTCCTTTTCTATATTCTAAAAGCCCTGGAAGTAAGGAATGAAGAAATTTGTTATTAGGACTGACATTTTACATCTGCCAATCACGATGAAAAAGGGGGGAGCAGTTTTAAATTAAGAGAGGGAAGATTTAGATAGGATATTGGTGAGAAATTTTTCCCTGTGAGGATGGGAGGCCCTGGCACAGGGTGCCCAGAGAAGCTGTGGCTGCCCCTGGATCCCTGGAAGTGTCCAAGGCCAGGTTGGACGGGGCTTGGAGCATCCTGGGCTAGTGGAAGGTGTCCCTGCCCATGGCAGGGTGTGGCACTGGATGAGCTTAAAGGTCCTTTCCAACCCAAACCATTCCATGATTCCATGATGTAACCAAAGCATCAGCACAGATTCTGAATTATGAAAGGCCATAATCCCATAGACCAGGGAATACTCTTAGAAATTCCATCTAGGATATGAAGACTGTTTAATCAATGGATATATGTGTTGGTTTGACAATAGTTAATATTGAGGAGGAAGGAAGGAAAACATCTACGGAAATAGTTCTCCTGAGAGCTTCAGAAAGAGCCAATAGCTGCCCAGTTGAGAAGTGACAGTTCTATAAACCATTAGAAATCAGAAT
>VWYI01038313.1:50768-77935 GCA_013399455.1 Anthoscopus minutus | reverse complement strand
TTTTTTGGGAAATGGGCGTTTTTTTTTTTTTTTTTTTTTTTTCCCCCAAGCCTAGCCTAAAGTCTCCTCAGACTGAAAGCCAGTAAGAAAGATGATAATTTTTGAACAGCTTAGGAAATATCTGGTGATACTAGCAATATGCCTTCATGGCTGATATATGGCAAGACTGAAATAATCACACAAATTCTACACATTTTGTATAGTACGCTGAAATAGTTTTCATTTCCTGCCAGCGTGAACAAGGGAGGGGAGGTGCAGGGAAAGGAGAGGAGGGAATGCTGACTCAGGGTTGTTTTCTCAAGCTGTAGAACATAATTCTCTGAGGATTTACTTCGATATATTCTTGTGGAACACAAGCTTGTTTATTGTTTAATTTGCATATGGATTAGCCTAGAAGCAAAGTATTAGTAAATGACAACACAAAAAATCATAGCCAGGAAACTCTAAAGGAGGTATAATTTCTTTTTGGAATGCATGGCTGCATGAAGAATTATTTATTCAGCCAGATTGTCTGTGATTTTATTGCATTGTTATGCTCTTTGAAGTGAGGAGATAAATCGTGACATAGAGAGCATTAAGTCATCATAATTCTACATCTGACCTAACAGCAAAACAAGTGTGCTATCTTGACCTTAGTAAATTCTCTCACTGAGAATTACATAAAGTCATGTGGCCTCATCTTTTTTTGAAATCAGTATTCCAGAAACTTAAAAAAATTGTGAAATTTTAGCTTCGCAGAATCTTAACCACTTTTAAGAAAAATATCACTGTTTCCATTTATTTCAGCATTTAGGCTTACTTCTAAAATTAGAGAAATTTGATTTGAAACAAATGGTTGTCATTATGATGGATTATACCTTCTCTTCATTGTTCTTTTAAATCAAATGAAGCTGGCATGAAGTTCAAAGATGAAGTTCATGTGGCAAGTTACAATTACAAGACTGGAGTCCATCAGAATTTCTCTTTCTTCTCATGTATACAGTACTGATTTTCACATAATATATTTATTGGAGTGGTCTACTTAAAAATCAGTGGCAGGACAGGACTTACCATCTCTGTGGCAGTAGGAATGAACACCATCTCTTTATATTTAAACTCAGATTCTGGTTCTGACTAGTAGAGAAGAGGTTGCCAAAGCAGGTAAATGTAATACTACACATTAAGAATGTATAGCTCACTGATTCAAATCAATCTTTTTTTTTCTACTACTTCCACAATATAAATGGCTTTGTTTGCTAGTGGATATTATCAAATTAATATGGTCAAATTTAATATTATAAAGAAATAAAATTATCACTGTGAAATGAAATATTCTTGGTGTAAATTTAGAAAAGGAGATATATAGCTATCATTCAAAATGCATGTTTGTAACTAAATGGTTATGGAATTACAGAAAAATTGCAATACTCCTTATACTGAAAAGTAAAGAATCCCAAACTAGTCTTGTTGAAATGAGTGGGGCGAGTTGGAGTAAGAGAAATGTGATTAAGCTCTCAAGTGTCATTAAGACTCCATGCAATCAAGAACAGAACACAGAACTTCCACCAGATGTCTTAAGGTTTTTAGGGTTTTTTTTGTTAAGCTTATGCCAGCTTTCCACTATGCCTTTGTACCATCTTCATTTGCTGTTCTGAGCTCCATGTATATTCCTCAATTATTTCTTCTGCAGGAACAGCTAGAAAAAACAATACATGCATGACTGTTTTCTGGGTTTAGTGCTGGTGAGGTTATTTGAAACATGAATAAGTCTGTGAGCATGTGTGAGCACATGTGATGGAGACAAAAGGATACCATAAAGATGTGAAAAATTTCCACATTAGTATCAATGAGGTCTATAAAATTCCTAAGAATTTAAACTTTACAAATAATGGTAGAATTTAATTAAAAATTAAAGGTCAAAAAGGCCCCTGGTTGAGGGTTGTCCTCCCAGGCAGCTAGTGACAGGACAAGAGGAAATAGCCTCAAAATGCCGCAGGGGACCTTCAGATTAGACATTGCAAATAATTTCTTTAGTGAAAGGATTGCCAAGTATTGAAACAGGCTGGCCAGGGAGGTGGTGGAGTCACCATTCCTGGAAGTGTTCAGGAAATTACTGGACATGGCACTGGACATAGCGCTATGGTTAAACTGACATTGACATTTTGTGTTTGGCCAAAGGTTGGAATAGATGATCTTTTCCAACTTTAATAATTCTATGATTTATTAATATGACAATTACTATAACAAAGGTATCTCTTTAACCACTACAGAAATGGTTCAGGTAGAAAAACAATAGTGAATTTTCTTGGTCTTACACAATTCAGGAGCATGTGAAGGGCCCTGAACATCAGAGAAACACAGAAATTTACTGATAGTTTTGATCATCCTGATGACACAGACAACCTTGACCTTCAAGGTATGAGTAATGTCTTTGAAAAAAGAAGGACAACATTATATATCACAAAGGGAAATCAAGATAAAAACTCAAAACACAGAGGAAAGTGCATTTTTTTTCTGCAGAATGACTTTAAGTGATCATATTATCCAGCTGATGTCAGGTATCTTGAGAACCAATATGTCTGTAAGATTGAACTTTGTTAGATCACTAGAATATTTTTAACTGTATAACTGAATTATCTTGATATTGTATTCAGTTGACTTTCTGGACTTAAATACATTTTGGTTTTATCCAGCAAAGGCACAGAAATACAGTTTCAGACTTTTTAGGTATCCTTATGCTAGTATCCATCCTTATCTCAGTGTCATTCTCAGATTTTAATAATTAATTTTTCAGAATTATTAGTAAGGGTTAATTAAAAGAAATCTGTAATGCCAGAAGTGAAATGAGTGGAAGCAAAAGCATTAACAAGTTTCAGAAATGTAGATTTTATTTGGGTAACTTCAACAAATAACTATTAGGAATTTTAAAACAAGATTTCACAAAGTTAAAATGATAATCCATGCCATATATCTAGTGAGCTGTTTTATTTCACTTGGAAAACAAAGGTAGTGTTGTAAGCACTTATGACTAATAAGTTTTATTAACAGACATTTCTAAATTTTGGGTTATTGAATTGCAAAGGTTTTGGGGACTTGTAAGAATGGGAAGCAGACTTTACAGCCTGCTGCTTCACAGATTAAGACAGGAGGGATATAATGCTTGCCATCCAATGTCTCTGGATAGGAAAATTATGAGTCTTACTCACCAACCACTGACTGGCAGGTTTAACATTGCATGGACAGGAATCTCACCAGCATGCAGGAGGCTAGGCAACGAAGGCAGGAGGTTCATATTAATGTTTACAGAAAATTGACTCAGAAAGCATAGGATGTCTGAAAGAGATTGATAAAAATTAACTAGGGACAGCTACACATTGTCACTTCTTGCTTTACCCACCAAAAAGGCTATATGTGGTCTACTGTCCATTTTCAATACAATAAAGATTTGGAGAAGACAAAAGAAATACCTGTTCTAGTTTCCCCCCATTTGAATCTAAATGTTTCCTAAGTGCAGATCCAAATAACATATTTTTAAAAACTTTCTTATGTTTATGTGTGGTTTACATTATCATTTGTAAAATATATCACAACATGCTATTTGCATTATTTTGAAATTTCAATACTTTTCTGTGGTTTCTCCGTACCCTGTAAATTACACATATAAATAATAAGAAAAACACCAATTTTCTGTTTTCCTGTTCAGTGTTCCAAAGAAACCAGTTGGGAAGAAAGTTATCAATCTCTAATATAAATTTCTATGCCAGCTCATTTTAATCATGTCAGCTGGTAGATCTGTATCTAAAAATGTCAAATACTTGCTAGTTGTGTAGATTAAGATTAGATGCCAAGGGAAAGTGGATAAACCTGAAGAGAAATATATAAACTTATTCAAATACCATTCAAGTCCCCATTTCCAGTTTTTCCTATTAGCTAGATTGCAGTAGCTCTCAACTTGGACTCTGAATTGGTCACTGAATGTTTTCAAGAAGAGTGAGCATGTGTATTTTCAGTCTTTGTTTTTCTTTATTGAGGGAGCAAAGGCAATGTGCCTCTTCATTGGATCTGATAATATGGCACACATAAAATCAGGTACCTGTAGTTTGAAAAGGGAACAGGAAACCCAGATGAAAATGTGGAGTAATCCTGCACTTCATAAGAACGCAAGTTGCTACATTGGTATTTAAGAATTTCTAATCCACCTGAGGTGCAGGATCACCTTGCTCCTGAGGAGACTTGCTCCATCAAGTGATTAAGTGCATGACTTAATTGCATGTCTGGCATGTGATTATAACCCCAGATTAGATTTTTTTACAAACCTTTAGATTTGGACAATCCACAAGGAAAATTCACAAACTGCATATTTGTACCTTTACCTGCCTGAATATGTTCAAAATTCTGAATCTAGACATCAGTTTCATTTACCTGCATTACTTAAAAGCCTTACTTTCACATCTGTCAAGGAATAGGAGGTAGGCACTTTTAAAAATGTGGCTTCTTTCTCAGGAGCTTAAATTTAAGTATCCAAGTTTGCAAATCCTGCCATCTGCTCTGTAGGCATGCACATATTCACACATGCTTATCAGGGAGAATGCTTTTGTTTAGGGTGCACTTATTGTGCAGTGTTACATTACATGAAAGTTGCCTTAGTGGTTTGTTTAAACAAAGTTTGTGATAATTATACAAATCTTTTTTTGCTTTGAACAATCATAGCACACTGAAGGCAGTACTTAAAGTGCAGCACAACAAAAATGAAAAGAGACTACAACGTAAAATCAACATCATAATTCAGTTTTACTGGTATAATTAAAACCCCTTAAGATCATTCCAGTTCCTTAAGCATTTAAATTTCTCTTCCCTCTTCATTAGTGCAATATTATGGAGAGATGTCACCCATTTTTGCTCTTAGGAGAATGATTTGTCACCTCCACTGTGAAGCTGAGCATGGTGAGCAGCTATTTTTGTAGAATACTCAAGGGACTGCACAGGGCAGCAGATGGCCGGCTCACCTGTGCCTCTGCAAAAAGTCTTGCTTAAGGCTGTAGGCATCTGCACAGGATGCTACAGTGGTGGTGGTAGATGAGATTGCTTCCAATAACTTTTCTCCATCTGCTTAGAGATGTTGTTTTCAAGTAGATCGCTGATTCCTCAGTTCCTGGGGGAGGAACACATGAGTGTTCCTTACTTCACTTTTTCCAAAATGAGCCCAGTTAGTCCGAATAACCTGTATGTTATACATCTTTGTTCTGGCTCATGTTAACTCAGGTGAATTTCTCTTAGGAAGCACGGTTTCCCTACTAGATGTAAGAGTTAGTGTTTTCAGTAAAATGCAACTTACTACTGCATGAAGGAGCTATGTCCAGAAGGACATCTATTGAAAGCCAAAGTGTCCAAATATGCCATTAGTTCAGAATTTAGAGAGAAAAAGGCAGATGTGTTCCACATTTACTTTTATAAATTAAATACTCCTGACAGAATTTGGGATCATATTTAGTACATCTTTTTTTCTCCAAGAAAAATGCCTTTGAATCTATCCTTTCTAAATATGAAAGTTAAGTTAGTGGAGTCATTGTCACATAAAAGTGGTGTAAAATTAGATCACTGGTATGTGATCTCCCTTATCACTACATGAATATTTCTGCTAGCGCTTAAAGATCTATTAGAGAACTAAAACCTAGCAATTTATTTACAATCTGTTTATAACAAGTGCCTTAGTATTACCTGTTAGTCTGCCAGTTGGATTGGAAATGTCACTAATGGATCTGAGCAAAGAGAATTATTTTTTTTCTGTTTGGATTGTAATCAATAAGTCTTCATTCTTCTGCCAGCTGAAGAGTGGATAAAAATTAGATATTCCTGTCTCACTCTGTTCCATCCCTCAAAGAGATGGAAATATTTCTCCTCTTTCATTAAATTTAAATTCACCTCCAATTTCAATTCAATCCAATTTCAGAGCCAAAGAAGGCAGAATGTAGGTTGCAGAAATATAGAAATATATGCATTTATGCATCTTTCAATCAGATTATCTTGGCACATTCTCCTTTAATTTTTAGTTGTCTTCTTGAATACCCCTCTGCTTTGCATACCTCCTGGGCTGTAAGAGCTAGGTTATATCAATTATACTTTATCTGTTTTCAATTTTCCCTCTGACTTACTGTTATGAAATCATTAAATTAGCTGCTGAGGTTTTGTTAGTTTTGCTTAGTTTTGTTTAATATTTTGAAAAACATAAATCTCAGATGTGACTCAAAGATGAATTAAATATCTTGCTTTCAAAATTAATAAAGGAGTTTTTATTTACTGGTTTCTGGAGTGATTAAATAGTGTTTGGCCCATAAAAGTATAATGCATTGTTTCATTAACTATGACAGATGAGAAGTGTTACTTGAAGTTAACAGTCTTTAGTTTTGACGAAAGTGTAATTCAAGGGTTAAAGCTATGCTGGAATCAGTTTACTCAGATTTAACAAAAGAAATAGTTAGGGTATGCAGTAAAGAATATACCTTTAATGCATAGGCAGAAGAGTTCTGTGCAGGATAAGAAGGGAATTGAGTGAATACTTTGGTTCTGATGGCACTAGGGTTAATGAGGTGTGAAGGAAAAAATTTTTTACTATTTGTCATAGCATAGAAGTTTAGAAGAAGCAAAAAGAAATGCTGCTGACCATTACTAGACATGAAAAACAAAATAAGATTTTGCTTTCATAGACTGTAAAGGCCAAGAGCTGGTATGGAAAACATCTCTGTTTTCAGAAGAAATCTGTCTCTAGTGTTGACTAGGAAGTTCAGAGGGCTCACACAGAATCACAGAATGATTGAAGTTAGAATGGACTTCTGGAAGTCATCTGGTCCAAGCCTCCTGCTTAAGCAGGACCACCTAGAGCTGGTTGCCCAGGACCAAGTCCATGTGGCTTTTAAATATATCCGAGAACAGAGACTTCACATTCTCTCTGAGCAACCTGTGGCAGTCTGTGGTCACAATCACAATCAAAAAGTGCTTCCTGATGTTTGGAGGGAACTTCTGTGTTCCACTTTGTGCTCATTGCCTATGGTCCTATCAGTGGGCACAACTAAGCCTGGTTCCTGTAACCCTGGCTCCAAAATCTTTGCATTCTCCTTTCAGGTATTTATATATATTCATAAGATTCTCTCTGAGCCTTCTTTTCTCCAGGCTGAACAATCCCATCTCTTTCATCCTTTCCTCATAGGAGAGATGCTCCAGCCCCTTAATCATATCTATGGCCCTTTACTGGAATCTTTGCAGTATGGAACACAGAAGTGAACCCAGTAATCCAGATGTGATCTTTCCAGTGCTGAGTAAAGAGGAAGGAAGGAGCACGTCCCTCAACCTGCTGGCACTTCTTGGCCTAAGTCAGATGAGGATACCATTAGCCTTCTTTGCCACAAGGGTACACCATTGGCTCATGTCCAACATGGTGTCCATCAGGACCCCAAAGTCCTTTTTTGACAATTCCTTTCCATCTAGGTGGCCCCCAGACAGTTTTCTGCCAGATGCAGGACTGTGCAATTCCTATTGTTGAATTTCATGAGGTCAGCCCATTTCTTCAGCTCTGTTAAGGTCCCTGTGCAGAGCAGCAAAACCCTCTGTTCTATCAGCTACTCCTCCCACTTCTGTGTCACCAGCAAACTTGCTGAGACTATGCTTTGCCCCAGACAGGTCATTAATGAAGATGATAAACAGGACTGGATTCAGTAGAGGTGTCTGAGGTACACTGCTAGTTACTGGCCTCCAACTCAGGCTCATGACACTAATTACCATGTTCAGGGCATAGGCATTCAGCCAGTTTCCAATCTACCTCACCATCTGCCAATCCAACTTACCAGCTTCTGTATAAGGATCTTATGGGATACAGTGCCAAAAGTCTTGCTGAATCCAGGCAAGAAACATTCACTGCTTTCTCCTCACCTACAAGACCGCTAATTTTACTGTAGAAGGTTGTCAGGTTGACTAACCGGGACATTTCTTTGGTGGAGGAGTAATGACTACTCCTGACAACTGTCTTGTCCTTCATGGGCCTGGAAAATGTTTCCAGGATTAGATAGATGCTCAATTACTGTTCCAAGGCTCGAAGTAAGACTGGCTTGCAGTTCCCTGGGTCATCTTGCTTGCCCTTCTTGAAGACTGAAGTGATATTTGCTGTTTTCCCCACTGCTCAGAGTTACTACAATCAAAGATTATCGAGAGTGGCCTCACAGTGACAATCAGCTCCCTCAGTGCTTGTAGGTGCATCCCATCACAGTCCACAGGCTTTTGTATGTGAAGTTCTATTCTCTGATGTGATACCCTTTCACCAAAAGTACGTTTTCCTTTCTCCTGTCTTCTTTGTTCTCTGAGACCTGGGATTCTTGAAGATTGATCTTCCTAATAAAGATGGAGTCGAAGAATGCATGGAGTACCTCTGTAATTAGGACTTCTGTCCCACTCATCAATCTGTCCATATTTTCCCAAATCTTCATTTTGTCATCTATGTGCTTACAAAATCCCTTCTTAATGACTTTGACATCCCTGGCCAAATCCAATCTCTCTTTGGCTTTGACTTTCCTAGCCACATTTTTGCATGCTTAGACAGCATCTCTGCATTATTCCCAGGCTACCTGCCCCTGCTTTCACCTTCTGAGGTTCTCCTTTTTTTTTTTTTTCTGCTTTGTTTTGTTGGGAGCATGTTATTCATCACTAGGAAGGACTACTATTGAGCTTGGACAAGGAGACTCTTGACAATAAAGCAGCCTTCTTGGTCTCCTTCTCTCCCAAAGCCCTTATCCTGCAGGACTGTACCAAGCAGATCCCTAAAGGGACCAAAGTCTGCTCTCTTGAAATCCAGCTCTATGATCTTACTTTTTTCCCCAGTTTCCTTTTCTCAGGGTCCAATTTCCAGCATCTCACAGTCACTGCATTCAACACTCCTATCAACCTTCACATCCACAAGGAACCTTCCTTTCCCAAAGCAGACGCCCATTAATACTAGTGCCATTAATACTAGTCTGTTCTTAAATCCTTACTCAGAAGCTTTCACTTTGTTCAGCACCCATTCCCCCGAAAAGCTCTACGCTCCTCAGCTGCTCTTACATGAAGGGAAATCCCCCCTTCCTCTTCTTCCTGGCCTCCAGGAAGTTTGAATTCCTCCACTGCAACACTACAGTCATGGGAGCCATCCTACCACATCTCCATGATTATTAAGGCCCTGAAGCTGCATGGAGATCTATAATTCATTTTATTTATTGCCCATGCTATGTGTATAAGTGCTCAGGTGCTTTAGAGATGAACTCCAGCATAAGCAATGTAAGCTGATTTCTCAGAAAGAATTTTAGGAACTTCCCTATAATGGTGCCTTTTAGACACTTCCTTGCTTCCACACAAGGGCTAGAGGTGGCCTTCCTTCAGCCCTGTTTTCCTAATTCTATGATCTCTTTCTATCACATCATTCCAGGTCCTTTCAGATCACTCCAGTCCTTTCCATCACTTCCACTAGGGCTTCTGGTAATTTTCTTTCTCCACATCATTGCTAGTTTAAAGCCTTCCTTACCAGATCAGCAAGCTGGGTGCCAAGGATGCCCAGAAAACAGCTTGGGAGCTGGCTGCTGGGCAGTTCTTTGTAGCTTTGAAATGGTTCTTTCATTGAAGAGTAAGAATATTGTTCACTTGAAAGAGATGTACATGGACTTTAAACAAAACAAAACAATTTCTGCAAATACTGCAAAAGTTGTGGCTTAAGCATGCACATACTTACGTGTTAAAATATGAGACAGAATGTGAACTTTTGTGAACTACAATCTATTAAAATAAAACAATGACAGATACAACTTCTGAAATGTAAATATTAATATTTTTGTGTCTTACAAGTCTTTAATATGTTTCAATTTTGTTTATGAACATATTTTGCTGTTTTTTTCATCTTGCTCAATTTTTCTCCACACGGTAGCGGACTTAAATATCTATGGTTATTATTTTATTGTTGCTACACTGTTGTCAGCAGAAGCATCATAAAAAATTTGGGAAGATGAAGGCCATCTGCATTCTGCTCCTGCCAATGAGAAATGTAGTCAGGCCAGGGAGGCAGCAACATAAAAAAATTACATATGGTTGGGGACATTGTGCTAATCAGATAATGAACTGAACTGCCTATCTACATAAGGCAAAAGTCAGGCTCCATCTCAGTATCTCAGAAGAAGTTTGGGAACTCCAGTTTAGTTGATGTAACTATTTCATTGAAATAATTATTACTTTACCTTGCACACAGTGCTTTTGTAGCTAATGGCAAATAGAGCTCAGTGAGATCATTCCTCACCCAAGTGTGTGAATGTCTTTGTTTTAAGCTCTGGTATCATTAAGAAATCCTTAGCCCTTACCTTCAGGTCATTTTTCCAAAGGCAGATATTAAATAATTAATAAATTAATTAGAATATAATAATTATAATAGTTAAATTAATTACATTATAATTAAACTGCACCGCCAATTTTCTAGATCCTGCATTAATGTCATTCACAGAAACCTGATTAACAATCCCACACAAGTTTCCAGAACCCTTTGTACACAGTGTAATTGATCTCTTACAAGGATTTTGTTATTAGTTTTATTACTCCTATCCTTAAGAAAGACTGCCTTCATGGGGTAAATTTCAGTCTAGACATACATTGACTCTCTGGACACTGAGGTTCCAGTCTGTGAGATAGACTCATACCTTCAGCTTTCTGTGGTCAATCAAGTACACCATCATGCAATTCATTCCATGTCCAGGTAGGTACTAACATATAGGACAGGTATTAATACTTCTAGGATTGCCAATCATTGAGTAGCAGCGTCTTGAAGAAAAAAAACATCTTCAAACCTGCCCGCAGGTATTAATACTTCTAGGATTGCCAATCATTGAGTAGCAGCGTCTTGAAGAAAAAAACATCTTCAAACCTGCCCGCAGAACTCAAATCTGTTGTTTAATCACCATTCAGTTTAGTGGCCGTAGTTGAAAGAAATAAAAGGTGTACATTGTTTAGTAGCCATAGAGAAATAAAAGGCTCATGTTTCATAAAGCCTGTGAGCAAACTTATGATGCATCTGCGCAGCACACCGGGCACAGAACCTCATGCAAAAACGCATTGTGTGGCCTTGCTCCTCTCTATCCAAGGGCATGTTATAAATCATAGAAACTCCATTCAGTGCAAAAGGTTTCCAGTAAAGTAAATGGAAGATTAACCAGGACCTTTTGGTCTAAAAAACACGTCCTGAAAAATCACGTGGCTTGGCATGAAGATTGCACGACAGCTCAAACTGTGGAAAGATGCAGCACATTTCCTGAAGAAAGCTGCCCCTTCTGTGTCAGAACTCCAAATCAGAGCAACATAAGCTGTGCATGCGGGAAGCCATGCGCTGGTCGCTCTTCCTTGGCTCTCCTTAATTATTGGTCACATCGACGGAGGGGACTCAAGGTCTGAGGGCAAACTGGAACAATGGGAACGGGCAGGCTTGGACCACAGGGGACACCAGCGAGCACGGTGGGCGGCGGCCGCGGGCCGATGGAGCCCCCCAGGCCCCGCTGCCCTCTGCGCCCTCTGCCCGGGCCGGACTGTGACCGGAGGAGGAGGAGGAGGAGCAGCAAGAGCACAGAAGGGGAAGGTCGGGGCGTTGCGGTGCCGGCGCTGCCCGGCTCGGCACGGCAGGTGTGGACACGCACCTCCCCACCCGCGGGGCGCTTCGCTCACCTGCAGCGCTGCAGGGGCCTCCGCAAACGGGCCCCGTGCCACGCAGTCACTGCTGCGAGAGAAAGCGCCCGGCGCCTGGCGATGCGGCTGCTGCTCTTTTCCCTGAGAGGGATTTTCCCTTTTCAGGGAGAAAGGATCTCTGAAAACTCCTACGTTCTTCCGGAAGGGGGGAAAAGTGCATGAATCCTGTGTTAACAGATAGTGATGGGGTTTTCCTTTGGGAAATGACTGGAAGAATAGCGTTTTGACAAATTAAATACAGCCCCTAAACCACGAAATTTTCAAGTGGATCCTCATTCTTCCACTGTCTCCACTTTGATATCATGTTTCTCAGTGTTACCAAAACATGTAATTCCCTATCTTAATCTCAAAGTTATTTTATCAAGCACCCTGCAAACTAAAGCTTGTATTGAAAAGAAATTAAACACCCCGATGAACTCTCTACTTAATTAAGTTTTAGGAAACAGCCTCAAATTTTGGACACTGGGCTGCAGCTGGGTACAAAATGTCTGCTCTAGTATCTTACCCTGAGAGCATCTGCCGCAGAGGCTGCAGTGACAGCATAGCACTCCTGACATTTCATGGTATCATTAGCACGGTGGAGAAGGTCCTAAAAAAACCACCAAAACCTCAAAAAAATGCATTTGTATGTGTCTACACATATGTGTAAAGATAAAGTCTCAGACAACTGAGTTCAGTGCAGGTCTCATAGAGCTTCTGTGATTCCTGAGAGCATGAGAATATGTTTACTGATGAGGACCAAAGGTCTGTCTGTGTGGGTTCTAAGACTAGCAATAGAGTTGATTCCCAGAAGACAGAACAACCATATATGACACATCTCCTGACTGTTCTTCTAATCTCTGGCTGTTTTTAGCTCAGGGGATTTTCTCTAGCTCATGTGGTTTGGCTATTTAGCAGCCCTCAGTAGAGCTAACTTCCAAGTGCTTGTCCTATCTGTCCTTGAGCTCGTATAACCCTTTTGCATGCAGAAGAGTCTAAGTCTGTGTTTATGCTATTAAACTAAACAGAGCCAGTTCACAAGTCCAAGCCTTGTCCTGTGGTTCTTGATACTGTCAAATTGTTAGTAAGGGCTGTGGCGCTAGTTGATTGTTACTCTGCCCAAAGACTAAGTAGCCTGAAGCATCATCACACAGAACACTCACTGGTCTCCCTCCTGTCTGGGGCAGCATGGCAATTGCCCACTGGGACCATTCCTGAAACTGTAATCTCAGTGAGGCCCTATGGTTACGTAGTGATCTGAAGGAGATCTGTCCGGCAGTTTGGACGTGGCGACTCTGCTTGAGGGAATAGGAAAGCTTAGCACTGCAGATGTAAGTCTTGTCATACTAGTTAATGCTAGGGCCAAGAGAATGCTTTTAACTTTCTAGCACTGGTATAGCTAGGAGGCTAGCATCATCTTTTGGGCCACAAATGTGCTTAGAAACTCTCCTGCCCTAGAGCCAGGAGCAGGATATTTTGTCTTGAAAGAACACATATATTATGAGCATCCCAGAAGTTTTCACTATATCCCAGAGGCCTGTTCTCTTGCTTCTTTAAGGTGAATAATTTCTTAATCTTAGTCACAAGCCCTTCTTGTTAAGAAATGAAATGAAATTGTCGAGGGCTCTAGTGTAAGGAAGGAGTGAGGCATCCTGCTCAGCTTTGTTGGTGCGTCTCCTTGCGATAATACTTAGCATCTCAGCCTCCAAGCCCCTTAACTTTACTCTTGCAGTCCTCTGTGTGGGTCCCCAAATAGGGATATTAAAGAAGTAATCACACAGCTTTCATGTTTTTTAATTGTGTTATTAATCTAATGTTAATAAATACATAGGCCTACTTCGTACCTTGAAGTGATTGAGACTGTTGGTGGAGACTCTTATTATTACAAAAGAAAGGAACCATCACAACACTTGTCTCTGGGTGGTACAGGAAATATCCTGTAGTTACCTGGGGTCCTGGTGGCACAGGGCAAGTACCACATATGGTAGCATCTCTGCTTTACTAAATGGCTTTTCTTTAAAAATGGCTTTTTCTTTAACATGAGATTACATCAAGATTGAGAAAAAAACCTCTCTGTATGCATGCAGTGTTTGTTCAACGTTACGATGTGCCAACAAAGATGCCAGTCAGCTTTTTGCTACGTAGATGTTTCTTAACTAAAATCTGAACCTTGTTGACCAGCAGCTCATACCCCATCTGGCTTCATGCTGCCATCAAATACTATAGCTTTATGCCTGTCAGTGAAAGACTGTTCAAACAGAAGCCAGCCTATGACACTGTGCTAGTGTAAGAAGACAGTATTTTTGTTTAATAAAAAAATTTCACACATTGTGGCCAATAGAGTTTTGCTAAAGAGAACCCCTGCTGTGGTCACAGCCATGCTGACAGAAGGCAGTTTTGTCAATTCAGGTTAAGTCTTTGAGAGAGCTTGTGTAATTACACTAGCAGAAAAATTCTGTTCTGTGTTGAGGCATTTTTAAAAGTACATATATATATACCTACCTACCTATATTTATATATGTATAAACTGAAGATGTAGTTTAACATTGCAGTCCCCCTGGCAATAAAACCTCTTTATGAAATTCCTACCCCAACCCCCCCCGGCACAGTTTGCTTCCCCTCACAGCTGTACTGTTAAAAATGATGGCAGCCCAGCATGTAAATGGTACAGCTGCTTTGACTGAAGATGAGTGCCTAGATAGTCTAATGCCCCCAGTCTCGTTGAGCAAGATAATTTCACTAAACCATTTTGTAGTGTGAACAAACAATTGCATCTGTGCTTATGACCTACTGACAAACTGCTCTGCTCGTATAGAAACAATGCCTTGCTAAGAAATAAGTAAATTTTTATATAAGGAGGAAAACTTTTGTACAACTGTACACAAAATTTACTGTCTGATTTAGAGCCTGGAGGACTCTAAAAATATTGTACCATAGGCAACTTCTTTAATTTCTCTTCCTTCTGCTCTTTGGAGGAAGCCCATGGCAAGGATTATCTCTTTTCTTATGTTTGTACATGCACCCAACAAAACCAGGCTGCCTGGTTCAATTTCAGAACTCATTGTTATTGCTATGGGAATAATAATGATGCCACTATTACAATATCAGGTACCTAGGATGATAACATTCGGTTGAGCAAATTGCCTTCCTTTTAAATCTCTCTCTTGTTTAAATGGAACTAATGACAGACTCTTGTTCAAATAACCTTATATTTAAGATAATGTAATTTGTAAATAAAAGATTCAAGGGTCCAAATTTTGTGCAAGTATGAAAACAAAGTGGTGCATAAATTCTGTCAGTGGAATGAAATGTCTTTTTCTAATGATGTTTGTGCGCAGAAGCTCTGGAGCTTGTGGTGGCAGCAACCGTAAAGCATGAAGAAGATAATTTTGAAAATGCCATTTTATTCTATTTTAACGAATGCACGGACAAGAAACTCTGACAGTTTCATCTTAATTACATGGATCACAAATAAGCTGGTCTAAACAGCAAATGCTGACTTTTCACAGCTCATTTTTTGTGGAGTAGTAGTTTCAAACATTATGTAGGTAATGAGAGTTACTAATCAGTTTCATCTTTACATTGAGTTAGAAGTTAGAAGTGGTTTTTTCTTAACAAAATATTGTTATTCTCTCCAGAAATGTCACATGCAGTCGTATCCAAAGTCCAATAGCCATCATCAGATCCAAAATATATGAAACAAGTGGCCTTAACATTAAAGAATTCCAAAGGATGACCATATTTTGCCAGCTATTGATAGGCTTAAGCAGAAGAGAGATTGTTTAAAATTGGACATTGGTGGGCCAACTCAGGATGAAATATTTTAAAATTTATGTAATGTGGCCATAAAATTGTCCAAGCATCTCTATATATGCCATATTCTTCTGTTGATACCCAGTCTAAAATCAATAACTTGCATGAATTTCAGACCTGTGTCAATTTGCTCAGAAGTCTTTCTAAATATCATTCTGTATTTAGAAACATTGGCATGGGCTCAGAGCTATCCACTTTCTTTGACTAAGAGAAAAGGGAAAGGCACAGCTTAGCACTAACCTAGCGAAGCCTGATCCCCCATGAGACAAATGTTTAAGTAGTGATGCATTGCGGCAGAGAGGGGGCTGATTTCATAGAAGGAGTTAATGGGCTCTGGGAAAAAAAGTGTACAGGTTTTAAGACGTGAAAATTAGTCACTCTTGAGTAGCTGATTATTTGATAGAAGTTTAATTGGATTTGTGGGTTAGTGGTTTTTTGGCTGCCTGATAATTCTTATTTCTGAGGCACATGGAACTAAATAATTTATTCTTTTGTATTTTTGCATACAGTCCTGAAAAACGAAGAAAATACAATTTTTAAAGAGTCTGTCCTTCCACTCACTGTACCTAGTGTTTCCATCCCACTGTCTCCAGAAATTGTTGTCTGTCATTTAGGCTGCTTGTTTTGCTTCTGAGCACATGCACAACCCTACTCCAGCAATGCCCAACCCATGCATTTGTGTTAAGCTCCCAGAGAAATCCCTACACCCACACAGCTAAGCATCTGACCAGCCATGCATGTGGCCTGTGTTTTGGGCGGTGGCTCCCTATTACTCCAACAATTTTGTTGAATAAGGAAATTTAACTGCTCCTGGTATGCACCCTGACGGAGGACAACTGCTGCACTCAGCAGCTTTACGTACATTTCATTCAGCGTTAACAGTATTTCCATTGCAAGTAATGCAAGGATTATTTGATTTCTAATGCTTCAGCTTGTTATTGTTTTTTTATAACAATGGAATGAATGATACTAAAAGTTTAATCCAGCTCCCATTTGTTTGGAGTATTATAAGCCTCTCTATTCTACACTGAACTATTGCAATATATAAAGAGTATTTATAGTATCTAATCTTTTACATTTAAAGTTGTACATTATTTAAAGGGCTGTAATACAGTAAATTAAGGAGGGCAGAGTAGCTGTAGCAATCAGTATTATGGTATATCAAAACTGAGTGAAAGGTATTACACCATATGGAAATAATAATGCCTCCAGAAGACATTAAATATTGCCTTCATCTTACTACTTCTAGCATATTTTTTATGCATGGTTGAAAATCATGGTGCTGTTGCTTTTGAAAGTGCAAAATTCACAGCTTAACAAATGATTTCCAAATGTAGATTTCTTCTAAGAACGTTGTGTTATTGTATCGTCTATTATTGCCACATCTTGTAGATCCCACAACATAGGACAACAGATGACTTAGTTCAAATGATTCTCTATTGTTTTTGATATTTTTAACATCCCAAGGAGGGAGCTGAGTGTATTTATGTTTAATAATTTCCAGATTTTTGAGCTGCTAGTCTGTTCAGTTGTCTGGAAAAAAAATCTAATGGCTATTATTCATCTTTTTCAATCAAAGATAGCTTTTGGACCTCTGGTTAAATTATTAAAGCAAAACTGCTCCATTTTGTTGAGGAATATTTTTTCCTTTTTGCTTACCTCTGATGCCTTAAGTTTCAGCTTTCATATTTTTCCCCAGATGTATAGTTTTGAGCTTCATGTTAAGTGTGAGCGAGCTCTCTTCAGAGTAGGTAGACAAAACAATTCCTTTTCTAGCTTGATACGAAGGACAGTCATCACAAGTTTCAGGCCCAAAAACATAAACAACAGTGGATTGAAGAGAGAAAACAAGGATGGGACTTCATAACCTGAAGCAGTAATTGGACAATTAACCTTGATATGCAGATGGACCAAAACTTATAGAAATGTGAGACCTTATGACCAGTTGTGACCATTTTGTGACCATTTTTAGGTCCATCTTGGGTATAGCCCTGGCCAGGCTCTTGTACTGCCCACGGTGTATCCTTCAAGGCCTTTCAAGAAATACCTACTTTATTCTTAACTCTGTCTAGCCTCTGTTCTAAGTCAGCCTTCCAAGGCATGACCTCTAAAAGAGAATAATGAAAAAATTAGTTTTTAACAGCATTCCATTGAGTTCCTTCTTTTGGTCACACATGTGGATGTAGGACTGTCTTTATGACCCACATTTTCTGATGGCAAGTTTAAAGTATGTGTCTATACTTGCATACATTTATCAATATGGATTATTCTATTAAATATCATCATTATTGTATTATATATAATAATATGCTATTCCTATAATAATAAATACTTTGCGTGTCAAGTCCTTAGATTTATAGAGAGGTAACCTAGCTTAGAAAATGTGACCTAGTCTTTCTTCAAAGTGACTTTTAATTAACTTCTCAGTGTGGATTGTTATAAGGCATTTCAGTCCTTAAAAAATTTAATTTAAAATTCTAAACAAGAAAAATATCAGTTGTAAAGAAGAAATGTTAAAGTCATGCACCTCATTCACATGAGCTGATTTTGTGCAATGCTAAGAATTTAGAGGAGCAATGAAGAATTACAGGAGAGTATATACTGAATGAATTAGTGAAAGTCTTAAGCTATGTTGGTATGTGCTATGAACAGCAAGACTGCTGTAGGCTTTTTATTGAACTTATTATTCTCATAATTCTACATAATAGTATGTCAATAAACAATAAATATTTGTTTTAATAATAAAATGCTGCATAGGTTCTTTTTTTAAAAATCAAATGAATAGGGATAAAATATGCAATTGTATATGTGGTCCATAGAAGACAGTGACTATAATTTTCATGCTGTACTTTTCTTCAAAAATCAAGTAGGAACTAGAAAGCAATTATGAACTAAAAGCAATCTAAGGAAATTAATTAAGTTGTTTAAAATGAAGAGCAACGTTACAAATGGGAACATGAAAAGAGACAGCCTTTATCTTTAGCTTCTGTCTGGAATAAAAAAAATTCTTGCTAGGATCAGGAGGCAACGGCTTTCTATCAGGCAGAAACTGTTGTACATTGTATAAAATGCACTTAGGAAGGACATGGCTGCAGAAATAGGACTATTGTCTTTGTCAGCAAAACCCTTTCCATGTCCTACTGTGATAATGAAACTATGTACAAGTGTTTAAAAGTATATGTATATATATATACGTATATATATCAGTAAAAACTGCTGCAATCACCATACATCTGACCAATCTGGCTGAATCCAATGAAGATTTTTAGTGCAGAAATAGTCTAAAGTGTAGACTAAGATACAGAAGCCAGCAAGGACAGGGATGGACTCATCTTTTTGCAAGCATGGGAGATTTTTCTCAGTTTTTGGGGTGAGAAGCTACTGTGCAATGCAAGAACTTACATCGTATTCTGTCAGTTTTCATTCATAATTTAGATTTCTAAGGCAGACTTCAGAAGTCTTCCTTCAGAACTGAATTTTGGTTTCAAACCCAGCATCCCATAAATAACAAGTTCTTGAACAGGTTATACTTTGAATACCAACAATGTCTAATGTCCTTTACATTTTCTAGATAGTAGGAGGAGAGGTATTCATTCCTTTAATCTCCTAGTGAAGTGTTATGTGCCAAGATTTACTGCCAAGATAGGTCTGATATGCAGGACTTGGCTCTCTTTCCCCTCCTGCCAACTTTTCAGTATTCTAGCTCCATTAATTCTTATCAATGCTATGAAAGGACAATCAAACCAGTGGGAGCACAAGGTAAAATGGATTCTACAAGTTATAGGACTGTCATAGACTACCTTCCTAAAAGTAACTCCCCATAAGAGATTATTTTGTTTAACTGAAAGTTAGTAATATTTCTTGCAGACGTTCTCCACAATTACTTTAGATATCACAGAATGATAGAATCATTTAGGTTTGAAAAGACCCTTAAAATCATTGACTCCAACCATAAAGCTAATATTGCAAAGACCACTAACCATGTCCCTAAGTGCTACATCTACACATTTTTTAAATGCCTCCATGGTGACTCAACTACTTCCATCAACAGCCTGTTCCAGTGCTTAAGAACCCTTGTGGTGAAGAAATTTTTCCTAATATCCAATTTAAATCTCCCCTAACACAACTTCTGGCCTTGTCTTTTCATCCTAAATTTTGAGGTGAGCCTGAAATGCCCACATTTTAAAATTACTTTAAAGATGATGTTCAAGAGTAAATAGACTATAGTCTGATTCCTCTAGTAAACAACAGAAAATTTCCAGGGATAGTGTTGTTACTCCAAGTGCCTATAAAAATCTACATGATCAAGTAGTTTGTTGTAGTAGTATCAGATCACTAAGTTGAAGTAGTGAGTACAGAAGCTCCTGTTTCTGCACTGGGTACACTTCAAAACTCTGTTTTGTACTAGTCTTCTAAATCTAATGTCAAAGAGCCACTCATTTGTTCAGACCCAAATGCTTCCAGGTCATCAGGAATATTGTCAATGACTTCAGCAGCAAGAATGTGATTTGAATTAGTCCCCTTGTTTTCTGGTAACACCCACATGTATAAAAAGGAGATGTATGTATCTTTCCAGCATAATTTGTGACATTTATCCTTCTGAGAAACTACTGTACACAGAAGAAGTAGAATGTTTGTTTATATGCTATGATTTGACTTTCAGGATTCTCCTAAGAACTGACTGAGTTTGTGACTCGGAGCCAGAACCAAGATATACAACACTCTTGAGAATTGCAGAGATAGGCTTTGTGCAATGATAACTGTGCTGAAATTTGTAACCAGCCTTATTTATAAGATCTGTTTAAAAAGTCACACTAAATTTCTAACTAACCCTGAGGGAGACAAAATTCTGAAAAACAGAAAAACAGGAAGAAGCATCAGACAGCACGTGATACTAAGCATGAGTTATCAAATACGTCATATGTGTTTCTGTTCTCTTTCTAGGTATGGGTCTTTTGAAACAAAGTATTTTTCTGTCATTTCACTGTGAAATTTTTCCTTACAGTCTATTGCAAATCTGAGGATACTTTCCTGCAGTTTCCATAACCCGAGGCCAAATTAATGCCCAAAACTCTGCTGCAGCTAGAGACCCTAACTACTGGCTTTTTAAAGGACAGAGATTCCCATTATACTTGATGGATTTAGAGTGGTACTACTGCATTCTGCCAATCTTCTGTCATCAAGAGATATTGCACTGTTGTGAAACCATTTAAATTTTCCAGCAAGTATTGTTAGCTATGGTTTGATTTTTTTATTCCTGTTCTGCTTTGGGAATAGGTAGAAATGCCCACCGAAGACATATTTGCAAAACAACAAACCATGTATCAAACAAAACTTGCTTGTGAGACAAGCAATTAAGCACCTCTTTTCCATAAGAATTTCTCTTATATTTTAAAGGGTCTACACTAATCCTTAGAAGTACAGAAAACTTAGTTTTCTACAGGAAGCTACAGTATTTGTACTCTGATTTTACTCTTTTATAATTCTGTGGATGGTCCTGCACAACTCTTGTTGCATGTCACTGTAAAGGAAATAGACTGAAAACCTGACAAGCACATATTGTGCTATACACACTATGAAGTGCATAAAGCTTCTCAATGTACGAATTCATATATTTTGTTGAAATAACCCCCTGCACATCCAAGGGAACAATACTGTTTCTGAAGTCTTCTTAAAAATACGGGTCTACATTGTGAAAAAAAACCAACAAAACAAACAACAAAACACACACACAAGCAAAAATAAAAACAACCCCTCCCCCTTATTTTAGAATTAATATCTGAGCCATTTTAAAAGGGTTTTTCTAATCAGAAATTATGTATTACTTATTGTCTGTCAGTGTATCCATGTATTATTTAATTAATTAGTAGAGGTACTCAAAATTATGAATGACTTATGAAATGGAAAGTATGAATACTGCTGTCTTGCTAGAGATTACAATCCTAACCAAAGAAATGCAGTAGGGAGGTAAATTGAAGCAGAGTGGGACTTGATGGCAAATAATGTGAGTAGGTTTCCTGGTATTAGTGGTGTATCTCAGTTACTTCTAAAAATTATCAGTGTAATAACTGGTTATTTCAAGATTGTAACCTCTAACTTAGGCGTTAGCAGCCAGAGGTGATACATAACAGTAGGCATTCAGATGGACCTGAGACCTGTCCAGCATGATCAAGAGCAGGACAGACCTTAACTGCCATGAGATCAAGAAGGCTTTGGGTATTTGAGGTTGCCCAATGCTGGACTAGGATGCATAGTCTGACATCCAAGATAAAACAAAAAAGTAGAGTTGAAAAGAGAGAAGGTATGACAAATATTGACAATTTACAATAATTAATCAGGACAATATATAGGATGATAGATACCATTCTCACATGGAAATGGTTGGGATATGTGATTTCAATTTGTGTAGTTAATAAAATGGACTTCAAACTATCTTTTTTTTGCACACAGATTATCCCAGAACACTTCATGCTTTTTGTAGCTGGAATTTTCTCAACACAATATATGCATATTCTTTTACCTCTAATAGCAGTCTGTGATAGATGGTTTTACAACTTGGTATTTTTCTTGCTCAGCTTACATACTGCAAAGCTTTTAGGAGTGCTTTTTTGTCTCATTCTGAAGGCCACATGGTAGCAAAGCATCTAGATTTGCAGGTATTAAAATGGCTGCCATTTTTTTCTATAACATATAGGTGACATTTTATATTTATAATGATATTTTCTTCTACTGTAATAGTGTCATGAAGTGGAGATTGATGAAAAGAGAAAAGAATCAGCTTGTGCTAAATCAATTTATCTCATATTTCCTTATACTTTTTTGTCTTCTGACCTTGGTTGTATGTAAGTCTGTCTTCACACGAGGTACATTCATGACCTGGTAATTTTTAGAATGACCTAAAACATAATGCATTTATTCAAAAGCAAATATGCATAAAGGTCAGTTCTCCATTCATTCCAGTCTTAGCTTTATTATTCTTCCAGTAATATAAAGTCTTTCCATTTCAACACTTCACTGAGATTTTAAGGTAGGATATGATTTTTTATTAAGGTTGGGGATTTTTGTTTTGGTTTTTTTATTTGTCTGTTCTGGGTTTTTTTGGTTTTGTTTTTTAACTTGTGGACAGAAGTTCAACCATGTCAGTAAGTTTATCTCCAGCAGACTGTACACTTTGAGGCAGCAGCATTTCTCCTTTCATCTCTAATGACATCTGCATTTTGGAACGTGCACAATACCCAGATTGCAGTGTGGGTGTGGAGAACATCTGGTCAAGCAGCAATCTCTTCTCTTTTTATGAAGAAGTCCTAGGAGCTAAATTTTTTCCTTCATTTCTTCCTCCCTCTAATCTCCCTATTCTCTTTAAATTACGTAAGATTTTTATTGCCAGACCACTATATAATGTCTAAATAGTACATAAAAGATATTAACATATCTCTGGATAAGAGCTTTGTAAAAGGAACCCTATCCACTATCTACCCTTCCTCTATTTATGTTTAAGAAGATGTCTTAATTAGTAAAGGGAAGTGTTTGGTAACTGTTTCTGTAATACCATCAACATATATCTTTTCATTATATATGTCTCTGGTAGAAAAGAAATATCTCAATTCACTTGACTTCCCAGCAAAGCATGTTATTTCTCCTCTTGTTTCCTAATTTTATCTGCTTTCAAATTCAGTTTGTTCTATCATGCTCAATTCAGATTGCCTTCTTCAGACAAGCAGCACAGGGCAGCATTTGTGAGGAATCCAGCAGAATTTGTGCTTTGTAAGCCTGCACACCTGGCATAAGAGTCTAAAGATCTGGAAAACATCAGAAATGTTAATGTCGAGTCCCAAACCAGAAGGAGGTCTGCAGGAAATTTTCATTAAGCTATGTTTTTACAGGCAGTTGACAAATAGTGCTGAGATTTTTATCCTTGCCTTTGAGAAAGTGATTTGCAGTAATTGAAGTATTTTTTCAATTAAGTATTATATCAACTGACTTCATTGTAAAGCTGAGTATTATTCCTCTGAAAAACAATAACATATTTAGGAAATTCTCCTTTCTCTTTACTTCAGAAAATGGGATGCTTTGTAATGAGGATTTAGCCCTCAGCTCAAGATGAGCTATGTATCTCCAGATTTCTGTAAAGGTTTTTTCATTTGGTTGTTCTTGGGGTTTGTTTGGTTGGTTGGTTTTTTGTTTGGTTTTGCTTTGTTTTTGTTTGTTTGTTTGTTTTGCCTGAAAAAGGAAAAGGGTTGCGAAGCAACACAAGTTTTTAAATGGCATTGTAAGGGAAACTCACATTCTTGACCGTTATATTTTGGGTGCTATAACCACATATACTACAAGGAATTACATTAAAAAGTTGGGATTGCTCTTTAAAGTGACCATGAAGCTGAAAGCAGAGCTACTTCAACCTACTATTCTATTTCAACTATTCCATTTCCCATGTTTTGTCCCTGTAGCAAACATGGCCACCAAAAACATTTACCAGAAGATATGAATTCAGCTAAGGCACTAGAGAAGAGAGCTGAATATGAAGAAGGTGGGAGGATAAAGTGGAAGGGGAAATAAAATACATTCTTTCTGTGCTTCCATAATATGGGAGTACATGGGATTTGGTGAAGCATAGTGCCTCTCAGTTGTTTCTTTTCTGCTTTCTATTGTTTAGAACTGACTATAGAGATTCAGTACATGACTTTTGTCTCTCCCTCTCCTCCCAGTAAAACTGAATAAACAGGAAAAAATGCAAAGCCTCTAGAATAAACAGTATATGTAAATATGAAAATTCAGATTTGTAACAGCTTTGTAAACATTGCTACTTTGCATATTTAATGCTTGGTCTTGTTCAAGCAAAATAGTTCCATCAATAATACTAAAGTTCAGGATGTAACTCAGCTGTATAAGTACATATTGGAGTTTTTAGCTATGGGTGCATATTGAAGTTTTTATTATTTTTTTTCTTTATACATTTCTAATTTGGCTTTCCAAATACATTGATATCCACCTTGTGATTGCCAAATACAATCTTGAACTAAATTCTGTCATTCGTATAATTGTATTTTCATGCAGTGCCCATTGGTTAGCGCCCCTAGTGCAAACTGCTCTGTTTTTAGCAGAAGCTATTTGACTGACCTACCTCTTCCATATCACTGGCTTTCTCCTTGCAAATGTGATCCAGCTACATCTTTGTTGGCATTAATTTTTCATTTACAATGCTTTTGGTCAAAGAACCTTGATACTGCCTTAATCTTGATTAATGCAATTTAAAAATATATACTAAGTTCAACAATTGTGTATTATAAAAGGCAATTTCTTCCATTTTGTGACATTGAAGATATCTCCTTGAATCAATAGAACTTCAAAATGGTGCACCACAGCTTGTGTAACATTATATAAGAAGAGAAAGGGGAAAAAAAATCTTTCTGATTGAGGGAATAAAAATTCAGCTAGATGAAAATGCTCTCAACACAGTCTGAAATTCAAGTTATACTGGTATTAGTGTATGAGAGGTGTACAACTCTGGTGAAGGAAAAGCTTGTTCTTTTTCATTCCTCCCACCCCCTTTGCCCCATTTTACTTATATTCTCTCAGCATTTCCTATGCATTTTTGTTTCAGTTTTGGAAGCACCATGCTATAAAAGCTCACCCTAACTGAAAGTGTGAAAGGAAGAAGGCCTCCTCTTCCTGCTAGACCTAACCTGATACATGCTGCCAGACAACCCCAAGGATTTTTGGTCTTCATCACCTATAAACAGTTATTAAAACCAAAATTTACAAAAAAGTAGCAGCAAGTTTTCTTGCAGTAGTCTGGGAAAAAACCAAACCAAAAAACCAATCTGAAACAAAACCTCAAAAATAAAACCCCAATAAAATCCCCACTGAAACCAAACATACAGGATATTGGGCTTGATTCATTCCTCCTTTGTAGATGGGCTTGTGAAGATAGAGAATCAGTAATTCAATCCTGGACAACCTGCGACCTCTTTTGGTCAATTAACAAAATGAGCACGAGGACAAAAGAATACTGAAAAGCCTTGGTAGTCATCCATCGGGGAGTTAAGCAAAGCTGATCTCTCTTCTAAAGCATCTGTAATTTCCCAAGGAAAAGTGTCTACTCTTACAGAATATTATTGACAAATAAAACCAGATATTTTTATCCCAATATGCACGATGCTCCTTTCAAGATGCTGTCTGAAAGGTGTAAGTACTGAACTAAGAATGGAGAAAAGTGAATAGGTAATTCTAATTATCTAAAAAATATTACTTGTAAAAAGTGCACCTTTCAAGATTCACAGTATCGTGGCCAGTACCTTGAGCAACAACTCAATGAGTATATACTTCTCCCTTCCACTTGAATTTTGACACATTTGAACAGCTGATGAATTACTGGAAGATGAGCTTCAGTGTTAATGATGAAGGGGTTGAAAGTAGAACAGTAGTCTGGCTTATCATTACCATGGCAGAACATTTTTGTGTAAGCCAGTATCTGTGAGCATTGCTGTCTTTATTTTTTCCGAGAAGCAAGCTTCTCTGAAACACCATGTATTTATATATACACCTCACCATCCCTTCCTCATGAGAGTGTAGTAGAACTTCAGAAAGAACGGTCACAAAATTTGGCACTGCAAATTCAGATTTTTTCAATCAAAATTAAGCCAAGCTAACAGGGGGAGCAAAACATGCCAAGTGAAATGGGAAGAGAATTTGCAGTAGCCTGAAGACAAATAGGTGCATTGTGCAAAATGCACGTAGTTCGATGTTGGGAGTTTGGGGGAATTAATTGTTTGTCTTTTTTATCCTAGATTTGTGAGGACATTGCAATGGAAAATGTTTTGTTATATATGGAAGGAAATGTTTTAAGAGTACAGAGAAGATTTAAAAAACAAAAACAAAAGTTAAGGCACATCCACGAAGATGGGGCAAGACATGGACCGAGTCCTGGACCAGAGAGCAACCTCTTGGCAGACGTGGGTGGTGTACCTGAGTCCGTGGGTGTGGTCAGGCACATAGATTTCCCCCCGGCCTGCCTTGGAAGCGCAGTTGTCACGTGAACTGGAAGCCGGTCTCAAGGTATGCCCCGAACCTGCTGTGCCCCAAAGTGGACAGGATTGTAGCTAGGAGTCCAAAACAGGCGCTCTCCGCGAGCTTCTCTCGCCTCTCTCGGTGCCAAGGAAACACACGGTCACGGGGAAGCGCACACGCACAGAGAGACCACTTTTTCTTGAATCTAGAGACACGCGACGTGGCTCTCTCGCCGGAGCCCTACCCCTCACAGCTGATTTCTAAGAAGTGCCCATAAACCCCCGGCAGCGCCGCGTCCCCCGCCTGCTCCCCCCGCACCGCACCGCCCTCGCAGCCCTGCGTGACCGAAGCCTGGATCCGGCGAGGGCCGGCGCTCCCCGCCGCGCCGCGCGTTATTCATGGCGCGGGGCGGGCCGGCGACCGCCGCACTATATAGGGCGGCCGGCCGGCCCGGGGGACAGCTGGGTGCGGAGTGGCGGGGAGTGGAGCAGGGCAGCGCGGCTGGCAGGCAGCACGGGGAATAAAACGAAGGGAACCTCGCTTTTTCTTTCCCCCATCTCTATTTTTCCCTTCTCGGTACTTTCTCCTTCTTTTCCGAAACGTTTTTGGACTAAGTTTTCTTCAGACCATCTGGGCTTGTCTTTTTTTTTTTTTTT
>VWYI01038313.1:15648-50333 GCA_013399455.1 Anthoscopus minutus | reverse complement strand
TCCGGCGGGCGGCGGCGGCGCTGGCGGGGCCGGTGGTCCGCTGCGAGCCTTGCGACGCGCGGGCGCTGCAGCAGTGCAAGCCCCTGCAGCCCGACTGTCCCGAAAGGGTGCGGGAGCCGGGCTGCGGCTGCTGCCTCACCTGCGCCCTGCGCCTGGGGCAGCCCTGCGGCATCTACACGGAGCGCTGCGGCGCGGGGCTCAGCTGCCAGCCGCGGCGGGAGGAGGCGCGGCCGCTGCAGGCGCTGCTCGAGGGCCGCGGGCTCTGCACCAACGCTACGGCGGGCGGCAAACTGCGGGCCTTCCTGCTGCCGGGACCGCACGCTGCAGGTAAGGGGCTGCGGCCGGGGTGGGAGGCGAAGGGGTGGCTTTCCTGCGCGCCGCTCTCCCTCTTCGCTGCTTTCTTGTTGGGCTGGTTTTGGGTGGGTATTTTTGGTTGTGTTTTTTGTTGTTGTTGGATTTTTTGGGGTTATTTTGGGGTTTTTTTTTGTGTGTGTGTCGCTTTCTTTTGTTTTAAGTTACAAAGAGAGCAAGCAGCACGAGCGGGGAGGCGTGGGCGAGCTCGCAGCAAAGCTCTGTCTCCGGAAACGGCCCTTGCTCGCTGTCCGCCTGCTGCCGGCCCGTGGGCGGGGGGCTCTGCCGGTAGCCACGTAGCCGAGCCTGGGATCGTTTTGAAGAAGGTGTGCTTTGGCCGAAGGAAAGGACAATTTACCTCTTCCGCCTTCTTTATGTATATACCGGTTGTCTTCAACACCGATGCTGAGAAGTAGCTCCTAGCAAAAGGGGCAGAGCTGCCTTTTTTTTTTTTTTTTGAAAAAGAGGGGGGCGCGTGGGGGAGGGATTGCATGTGGCTTCTGCGGGTGCATTGGACTGGCAGGCTACAGAGCCTGGATGGAGAGAGAGAGAGCGGGTGTAATCCTCGCCATTTGTCCCCGGTGCACCTGGAAAGAAAGTGAGCAAAAAACTCGAGAGAGTGCTGCACTGCAGCTTGGGTAAGTCAGAGAAGTCTAAGCACAGAGAAGAAAAGACAAAAGAAACAAATTTAAATATCCTTTTGGCCTGCCAAAGTGGTTATTCAGAACAAAGCGTTTTCACAACAGTATTTAGGAGGACGTTGTTTTTTGTCTGTACCGCAAAGAAATCCTTGGTCAAACGAAGATTTCCTGTACCTCTTCCATGTTTTGTAAATCAGATATTCATAGAACAGGTTTTGTTAGAAAAGGAAGGGATGGTTGGAAAAAGTTCTGTTCGTATGCACATTTTAAAACTTTAGACAGGGAAGCTTGGGATACAGATCGTAAAAGCACAGTCCCTCTATGCAAGGATTTAATTAAACTGTTTGCTAACGAACATCAAGTATGTTAACATTTATTTAATAGAAAAGTGTGTCAAAAGGCTTTCCACTGTTTGCATTTTTAAAAAGCCAGAAAATTTTCTGCCAGGTTGTAGGGACTCTAACTAGCCATTTCTTGGCTGAGAAAGTGGCACCAGTGCTCCAGTTAACTGCCTGTCAGAATAATAGGAGATGCCTTATTATAATTATGTGCTGCTTCCAAGCTGTGACAATTTCAATGAGGGTTTGGAGGTATTATCTGAAGTTTTTAATCTCCTTGGAACATCGAGTAGCTTCCTTCCTCACATGGGCTTGGCTCATCCTGTTCATCCTTGAAGTAACACTAGAAGCAAGAAGCATCTCCTTGATACTTCGGAGTTGGTACTGTTTAATCTAGGGGTAGTGCTTTCCACAGACTATTAGAGAAGGAGAAAAGGAAAGACAGAGTTGTACTTAGCTGAAAATCTTTCCCTTTTCAGCTGAATTCTTATTTCTGCGTTCTTGGCTGAGGGAGAACTCTGATTTTGAAATCAGTAGGAACTTATGATTCCTTAAAAAGTGCATAATAGGACCCTTAGAGTTCACATTCAAAGAGTGAGACTTACAAACCTGTTAGGCAAGAATTGAGAAGTACCCAGAACCTACATGACACATAGTGCCTGCTTCCTCATGAGGACCACTCCAGTTCCAGCTCTCTAGCCAACACACCCTGGTGCACGCCTCTCTGAGCAGGATCACATCATCTTCTTTGCCTGCAGCTAGGTCCTGCATCATGTGCTATTCTGTTGGTCCTTCCTAGTTCACAGAAAATGCGAGATGTTGATATAAAGTATATTACAGTAGCATCATAACAGAAACTCTTAATAGGCCACTGACTTTCCAGTTGTTTTTTGGGGCACAAAAGTGTTAAATAGTAGTGTGCGTTTGCAACCCTTTTAATCTCTTAAAAAAAAAAAGATAATGGGTAAGTCTCATGGCAGTTCTGTGTCTCTTATGAGGATGTAAAACTAGCATGGCACCAAGTTTTGTGAAACTGAGTTAATCAAATATGCTCTAAAGTTTAAAATGTGGCAATATGATGGTTTTAATCTGAAGTGTAAGAAGTGATACTGAACAATGTAAATTGAAATGACCAGACATGGTCATGGATACTCAGTGCATGTTAAGAAAATTTTCTACTTATTTTTTGGTAGAAGAGAAAACTAATGAACTGGACTGATTGCAGAAGACCTAGATTCAGGTTTATAACATTTTAATGACTCATTTCTTGCAAATTTCATTGAGAATGTGGGGGAAAAATACTACTGTTTCAGAACAGGACATTAAACCACCAAAAATATGTTCAAATACTGCTTAGAGTCTGAGTAAAACCCACAAAAGCCAGGAAATTTGGACTTAGGACTTAAACTTCCTTAATCCATTTGCACTGTGATTTGGATTTTCCTGGTCAATTATGTCCACTGCCAGCAGTGGCTGCACTAAAACCACCAGTACCAAAATATCCTCTTCCTCTTATGTTCCTTCCCCCATTCCTGTGTATTGGCAGTGCCACTGTACTCCTTGTGTTGGAATATTTAGCATTAACAAACTATGTGAACATGGACTTTTAGAACTGAATTTCTCAGCTTTTGTGATTTTTTTTTTTAGTGACTCATCAAGTTTAATTTTAGTATTGGATGTTATCATTGTGGACTCCCAAGAGGATTTCCTTCAAAGAAAAAGGTGGTCAGCAGCTAAGATAGCAGCTAGTGGGGCTCAGCTTTTACTTTTTGTGTTAGGGATACCTTGACTAGAAAAATTCCCTGGAGGAAATGCAAGTAGTTACAGTTGCACTGTAGGATTCTCCTAACAGAGAAACGTAGCATAGGCAAATACCTTAGAAGGTACAGGAACACTGAACTTATGAAGTATGTAGAAAAAATGTGCTTCTCCTGGCTTTTTGTGAATGGCAGTTTAAAGAGGAAATATTTTTGAATATCAGGTGGAAAACAGTGCTTGTCCTTGGAACCACTACAGAATGAATGGCAGTTTTTGTCCATTACCTTTAAAATGTTTTTTGTACACCATGAAATGTTTTTGGTTTTTTTTTAAATTTTAATAGCAGAGAAATGAATGTGTGCTGCTCCCTTTTATTTCCCATTCTGTGTGTTGAATAAAGTTAAGGGGGAAAAAAAACCAACAAAAAAAAATAGCTAATTAAAACCAAGAAACTCAGCGAGCTAGGGTTGATAGTATTAACGTCTTAATAATTAAATAAATAAAGAAATAAATAAAATTAGGGCCCTGGGACAGGCAGAGCCACACTGCAGCCCATAAGTGCCCGAAGCCGGCCGCATTTATCTGGGGTTTGATGAAGTCAGCAGCGGCGGAGGGGAGGCATCCGCGCCCCGGCGCCGGTGGGGCTGCGGCGGGCTTCGCTCCTGCGGTGCAGGCCTGCCCCCTGCCGCCGGCGGGCGGCACTGCAGGGCAGCGGCCCTGCCCGCCCGGAGCAGCGGCCGTGGCAGGTTTCCCCGTCTTGGGTACAGCCTGCGCAGGCGGTGCACCTGGGCACTTCGCGAGGCCGCGCTGAGCATGGGAATGCTTCAGTTGCAGAACTCATCGCTTGGCAACAAAGGTGCTGACACACGCAGAACGCTACAGATTTCATCTTTTTGTATGTTGCTATTTTGTAAAAAGGAAAATTAAACACATAGACTGATCTCGTGGCTGGTTGGATGAGGGGAGACCTCATTGTGCTTTACAGCTTCCTTGCAGGAGGAAGCGGAAGGGCAGGCACTAATCTCTTCTCAATTGTGACCAGTAATAGGATCTAAAGGAAAGGCATGAAACTGTGTCAGGGGAGGTAGGGGTTAGATATTAAGAAAAGGTTTTTCACTCAGTGGGTGGGTGGGCTCTGAAGGGAAGTGGTTGCAGCAGCAAGACTGACAGCGTTTAAGAAACCTTTGGACAATACTGTCAGGCTCATGGTTTGATTCTTGGTGCTGTCCTGTGCAGGGCCAGGAGTTGGACTTGAGGAGCCTTGTTGGGTGTCATCCAACTCAGGATGTTCTGTGGTTCTATGTTTCTATGCCCTTACACAGTGGGCAGCCAAGTAACATTGTTTCTTCTGCATTTGTTCTTTTTGAAGGAAATTTCAGTGATTCAGAAGAAGACAGGAGTACCAGCAGCGTAGAAAATCAGGCCATTCCAAACTCTCACAGGGTGCCAGATTCCAAGTCACATCCACCACACGTCAAAATAGATATCATCAGGAAAGTGCAAGCCAAAGATACACAACGCTATAAAGTCGAATATGATTCGCAAAGTACGGATACATTGAATTTTTCTTCTGAATCCAAACAAGAGACTGAATATGTAAGTATTTTTGTAAATAGGAAAGCATTTGCCAGCATGTTAAAGTGTGCATATGTGTATATACATATATATATGTTGTGCATATGACGAGTTAAATAATTACACTAAATAGCTAAAGAGTGGTAATTTTTGCAGCCTTTTAGGACATTCTGGCATTTTAACTGGTAAATCTATTGGCTCTTCAAATGCATACACAATCAGCAGACCAAGAAGTTTGTGTTCAGGAAACACGTAGGACTAACATAATGATGTTTACATCAATACAAGCATGACTTTCACTAAAGTTTCTTAGAGGCTGAAAGTTCCTGTCCCTGTAATTGTCACACATTTGTGTGAGTGGACTTTGGACTGGTTTAATAGTGTCATCATTAAACTTGGTTGTAAACAGTGTAAGTGACTTGCAAAAATGGAAAAAAGATGTTTCACTTTGAGTGTAGTGGCACTGTGTTCCTACACTTCCTGGTACAAATCAAGGGAGATAAACTTAGGCTGATCTGAGGATTAGGATCTTGACTAGTCAGTCACTGTATGACATGGCTGAGCACCACCTCCACTTGCAGTTGCTGTTTGGTGTTATTGCTTAAATGCAAAGTCTCGTGAGTCACATGAGCTGTCATTGCTTCCTATTGACTGTGCCCAGTGAATTTTCAGGGCAATTGGTGTGTGATTAATCTGAGGGCAAGAATAATTCTCTTCTGGACATCCAGCCCACAACCTGTGCCTTAGGCTAGATGGCTTGAAAAATGCATCTGGATATACGTTGGCATTTTATCAAAACAGGCATGGTGAAAGCAGACATGGCTTCTCATCTTCAAAAGAAGATTTTGAAATTTGTATGAGGTTAAAACCTCTTCCTGAAGAGAGTGTGGCTTCATTTTTAGTTTATCACTAAAGTCCATCCATCTAGCCATATCATTTCAGTATCTGTCTTCCAGTCTCCTCCTTCCAAAGATGGAAAGTAAAAGTGCCATCAGTAAAATAATGAAGATTGGTTGCTCTGAGGAAATAGATTCTTAACTAGGGAAAGTGGTCATAGTTGGGTCCATGAACAAAGGTATACCAATTTACCAAAGCTGCTGGTGTCTTTAAGAACCTGAAATAAGTCCATCACGGACAGGTGCTTTTGTCAGCAAATGCTCTTATAGCAGTGTCTGCATGTTACCTTTTGATGCTGGTCTGGCTGACTTTGGTAGCTTGCTTCAAAATAAAAATTTTTAAAAAGGTGTTGATCTTTTTGTAGGCCTGTTTCAGCAGTAAGAGAAGCCATTTAAATCCCATGTTTAGAACTTGTGAGATTGGTACAGAAAGAAAACATGAAGGCAACAAGGAAGGTCTTTACTGACCAGAAAACTCCATTTTAATCTCCAGTAGTACTGTGGAGATTGTATGCTTTCAGACACTCACATCAAAGGTCCTTTACGTGGGCAAACTATTAATGTTACCACTTGAAAGTATAATTGTCATTACTTCACTAATTAAAAACAGCACCAAATGAGTCCTTGTGTCAAAGCAGCAACTTAAATATTTTTAAGCCATGAAACCATGCAAAGAAATTTTTTCGTGTCTCTGCTGAAGAAGTGGGCTGGTGGTGCAAGTCAGTGATATACCCAGATAGGAGTGTAGCTAAGCACAGAGGCTGTGACACTTGAATCCTGATCCCACTGCTGACACTGACTGCCTTCTTGGCCTCTGGCAAAATGTGAAGTCCTCTGTTCTTGATTTTCTGACTGCAAAGTGAGACTCATAATACTTTACTCCCTACCCTGAAGGGCTGCTGTGAGGTAAAATTAGTTGGTGTTTGAGACATGCTCTTAGAAGTGCTTCTGGAAGCTCTTTTTGGCTCATTGTCCTAGAGCTAATCCTCACTACCTTGTTGTCAGCCTTTTGCAGATGAAGAAAGTGAGGAAAAAAGTGATGTACTTATCTAATGAGACTGTTGTGTGCAACCAGTCCTCTGTACAATTGCATTTATTTGATTCAGTTGAAATTGGGAATTACTGTCCAAAGTTGATGTATTTTATATATACATTACATTATGCCAAACCACTTATTTTCAATTGAATCAATTGCGCTTAAGTTTTCAAATCCAGCAGAATCACAAAAAGCAAATGTCATTGAGGAAGGCCTACCTAGTAGTGTATTTCCAGTGGCCTATTTTCTTCTTTTCCCATTTGGTGCAAGGCCAGCTTTTCCAAACTTGTAATCTTATATGTGACTGATTTACATACTGGTTAAACCTTCCCAAAGGTATATGTGACTGTGATTTCAACTGGAGGTGCCAGTATGTCCCTCAGCATAGCATAGGGCCTTCAATCTTTAGAAATCAGTTTATCTTGAATAGAGCAGAAAGTCAGATTTTTTTTAATGGTCTGCTTTTGATATATTCAGCCATCTCTTTGTTTTAATGGATTTGCTTAGGCTTTTGCTTTTTTGCCCTTTAAAGATTTATTAACTCTTGAGTGAAAGATGGAATTTGGGAGTGGAGTTTCATCTGTGTTTTCTAAAATGTGCTTGTTAACAGGGTCCATGTCGTAGAGAAATGGAAGACACTTTAAATCACCTAAAGATCCTGAATGTCTTGAGTCCCAGGGGATTTCATATTCCAAATTGTGACAAAAAGGGATTCTACAAGAAAAAGCAAGTAAGTACAGAGTTTTGATCATTTCAGTGGATGCATTTCACCTTTTCTGCATCTTTGCTGCAGGATCTTGCCAGCAAGGTGCATTAAATATCATTTTGCAGAGGAGCTAGTTAATTTCCAGTTTTAGGATCTGGTATGATAGTGCTGAACCTTGTAAAGTGAGGATAGTATTTTTATTTTTTGTTGATCATGACAACAGATTCATTTGAGAAACTTCATACCTAATCACACATGGGTTGACTGGTGTCCTAGATACTAATGCCCTTTGGTTTAAAATAAGCAGTGCCTCTACAATAACCCACAGAGCTAATGTTGCTGTCACCATATGACTGCAATAGATCAATGCTTTGAATTGTAAATAGCTGCTTGAGGGTTCCTAGAAGAAATACACTGGATCATATTACATAAAGCAACTTGAGAAAGGTATGTATCTGTCCTTTATGTGCTACACAGATTGCTTCCAAAATCCAAGTCATGTTATCATGAAAATGATACTTCTAGTAGTTAGTCTGCAGCGAGGATGGCTTCTCATCCCTTTCTAGTTGTGGGGTTGTGACCTTTTCTGACAAATGCTGGCCAAAATTGTGCATTTTTATGCTTTAGTTGGTCGGACTGAGCTACAGCAGCATTCTGCATGCAGTGCTGCTATCGAAGCTGGTTAAGAACTTGGGGAAGTGCAAGATGTATCAGGTTCTTTGTTTAGTGCGCACATCCCATCTAATTTCAGTGTTTAGTTAGTGGCCTGCCTCCAAATATATATTTCTTGCTATAATTTCAAAATTTCCTGAATTCAAAGGTTTCTTTAAGACTTTTCTCAAGGACAGATTTTGTTTGTGGACCACCACATCACCTCGCACCATCACATCACATCACATCACATCACATCACCCTTTAGGTTTACATGAATCAGCCTCTCTATCTCTGGTAACCAAAGGAGTGGTTGACTCTATTGCTAGCTAATGCAGTTCATTGGTTGAAAGTGAGAGGTCAAGCAGGCAACCTTATTTTAGGAATGGCACCTCTCCATTTTTTGGCTTTCAGCTTTCTTAGAAACAGTCTTTCCCTTTCTGGTATTCCTTGGAGCTCTGCAATAAGATGTCAGTGTCAGGTGGGGCATTTATAACAGGGGTGGGATTTCTAGCCTTCCTTTCTGCCATCAGTCCAGCACTGACAGTGCTGTTTGACCTTTGGTACATGCTGCTGAGCTTTTCTATGCTTCCCAACTACTACTGAGCAGGTGGTGGCACTCCCAAGCAGGGAAAGTTTCTTTTTGTTGCCTGGAGCTTTGAGAAGCCTGCAGCAGCCATGTTGTGCTGCATGTAAACTAGCAGAGAGCAATGCTCACATCTCAATCTGCTTGTTTTCAGAAAATCTGTTGGACTGCTGTGCAGAGTGGGACTTGTGCCTGTGTCATAAAAGTATTTTCTTAGCTGCTCTAGAACAGCACATCACTTGACTGTGTTCAAGGCACTCAAGTGTGCCATAGCCCTTTTCCTTCTCTATGTATTATAGAAGATGAAGTAGATTTTCCTTTCATCTTTCTTCAGACTCTGAGGTTTTTGGTTTGTCTGCAAAAGTGTGGTGGTTTGCAAGTAATCTCTGGTATCATGTGTAGTAAATCAGATCCTCAGTAAGCACGTATTAAAGTGGCTTACTTGAAAGGAGGACTGCACTTCAAAATACAGTCAAAGTTCTATGACCAAGACAAAAAAAAAGAAAATACAAAATAAAAAAAATAGGAAACACAGATAATAATCTTACCTCTTATTTGTTCCTGATTTACGAGAATAAGTTGTTGGTACAAAGCAAATAGACACTTCTGTTCTCTGTGTGTTGTCTGCGCTGCTTGAAAACTTTTAAAACTTCTTTAGGAAAGGTTCCTGCACTATGTGCAATAGCCCCTTTGATCAGCATATATAGAGAATGAAGGGACACTTTCATACCTGGCCAGCATAGTCAAGCACTCTGCCAATTTACACAGATCCTGTAGTTTCAATTGCAGTTTGTGATGACTCAGGGTCTTGCAGGAGATGACCACAAATGGAGCCCACATGAGTAAACATTCTACATGAAATTCACTTGGGTTGCTGATTCTGTAAATGAGCCTGGATCAACCCTGGGAACAAGCCCTCAGAGATGGGACTTACAGAGGCAGCCAGCTTCTCTCACCAACAAAATACAAAATGAAAATAATAGTTGCCCTTTCAGAATTAACTCCTAGAAAAAAAACACCAGTTTTAGAAGTGAGTGAATCCTGTCCAAATCACATTAACTCTCCGCAAGTAATTGTGACAAATGTGTTTGTTTGGTTTTCTTTTTGAAGCATCAACATATAGGTCTGATATTTTAGATACTGCAAGCGGGTGTGTAATCTCTTTAACAGAATGCTATGCAGCTTTATTAATTCCCTTCATGCCATTATTAGCCATGTTCAATTTGTACTTGAACATGTATCTGTAATATTCTGTTGTCACAAAATTCAGAATAATAGGTTAGGAAGTAGACAGTAAATCCATGAAAAAATGAATGCAAGCTAGACATTTTGAATTCTAGAAACAGTTGCCAAAACCACTATCTAGAATGAGAATGTAGTAGGTTTGGTATGATAGGAATCTGATAAATTATGATCATGCTGGCACCCCCAGCATGATTAAAACTCACTTAGGAGACACTCACATATTCTGCCTTCCTGATCATCTGGTCTTCCAATCAAGTTGAAAGAATTTATTTTCCATGACATTTGTGGATATCTAGAAATTGATTTTTCAGGAACAACCATGGAGAAATTCACATATGTGAAACACTTATAAGAACATAAATTTATATCACGGTATAACATGAAAAATATTTCACACCCTTTGTTTATGTATAAACTTTAAAATCAGACCTATTAAAATTTATAATTCTTTGTCTTAATCACACATGTAAGGTTGTACTATTCAACTATGCTGTATAGGTATATTTATGCATAATTAGTTGATATAGGCATATTCCTACTTCAAGCATGGGAAAAAAGGTTTTGATGAAATTAGAATTACTATATGGGGCAATTACTAGAATTGCCCCATGTTTGTATACTGGAGCCAGATACCTAAATGTGAGCTGGCATCATTCCACTGAAAACAGAGCTGCACTTGCCAGGAGCCAAAATGGCTCGAGGTATATGTCAAGGTTGTCTGCAGTCTGTTCCTGAAGACCATGGTTGTTGTAGCTCCATGGAGACCTCTGGACTGACCAGGAATTCAGTGGGATACCATATGCTTTGCCCCATAAATGCCTCTGTGGCATTTCTTTGTGGAAGGGAGGGAGGCAGGTGGCATGGAAGATGGCAGCTGGTGCTTCTATCAGAAGTAATTACTGTCTTCACTGCTTGGGCAGTTTTCCAACTTTTTAAATTTATGAAGTCATGCTTAATGAATAGCTGGGCAGAGCCTAGAAATGTATGTGGAATAAAAGATTCATACAAATATTTAGATATATGTTTTCCATATGATCTGTCTACCACTTCTGTAGGGAGTGTTGGCTGTTTCATGATAAAAGCATCACTTTTTAATCAGAAGTGCTTTACTATTGACAGCATGGCTGAGTGGGTAGAAAAAAATCACTTGGAAAAGATAAATTATTTTCTCATAGAGTATTATTGCAGCTATAGAATGATCTAAGGGTTTTGCTTTTCAAATGGATTGTCTAGAAGTGAAAAAAATAATAGTAAGAAAGGAGTTTCTGCAGATTAACTTCATGTAGTAATTAATTCTGAAAGTTGATTATGCAGCTGTTAAAAGCAATCAGCCTTCAACAACATGAGAACTAATTGATCATTTGTTTTGAGAGTGATGCAAGCCTATGAATCAGCAAGAGTTGTGTAACATACTTCATATAGTACTTCTAAAAGGGGAGGCTATGTTACTATTATTAGCAGAAATGTAGTTTCTTTGCCAGAGCAGCAGGCGGGCAGCCAGAAGCCCTATGCTCTTTGGGCTCCATCTGTGCCTACTTCGATGGGAAAAGAACTCTAGAAGTGCTGGCTCAGTTTCCTTTTTGTAAAATTTAATTGTGCAAAGGCTGTTGTTTATTAATTCCTCTGTTTTGAGCATGAAGAATTTAAGTCATTAAATATTAATAATACTTAAGCTAGAGTCCAGTCGATTCACCACCAACACTGAGGAAAAATTTCCCTTGGCATCAATGGACATTGAGCAGTCATTCATGGAAATCCTGGAGAATGCATGTAAGTTCTAGTTGAGACAATACATATAAGTTGTAGGATTTACATTTAAAGATTTAGTAATAGGTAAGAACTGAAATGCAGGTAACCATTTAGTTCAGTGAATAATTAACATAGCTATTCTCTCAGTAGGTTTGAACTTCTTTATCCTCTTCTAAAATTAAGCTGATACGTATGTTAAGCTGGATCTTGTCATCCTGCTGCTGTCCATTTTCATAGGGCAAATGCAGAAGGACTGCAGATTTGTAGAAAAAAAGACATTGCATTATTTCTTCTTTTTACTCAATAAAATACCAGAAGGTTGAATTAATTTCCAGTTATGCTGAATAACATTACTTAATTTATAGTAAAAATAAAATAAACAAGATGCTGATGTGTTTGAAAAAATTGTACCTAATGTGTGACCTGTTTCCATCTCTCTTTTGCAAAGTCTTAGTGAAGACTGCCTACCCCACTCCATGCTGCCATAAATTAGTTGGCTCATGGGCCAGTGTGATGGTGCAGGCTGTCCCAAAGTGCTCTGTACTCCCAGTTCTGTCCAAGATAGCACCATCACCTGAGATGCTAAACTAGAAATGGAAAGGATCAGTCACATTGAGCAGCATGTGAAGCCAAACACTTGCTTCATGTTTTCTTGTGTACCTGCACATGGAAAAGTTACTTATGTGAGCCACTGCCATAGCCTCCTGAGACATTGGGCCATGCCAATGTGACTCTGGAGAACAGGAAGTAGAGGGATAGTTGTGAAGTTTACCAGGTTGTACCAGCCTGAACCTCTGAAAACTTGAATGACTCTGAACATGATCTCAGGGCAACAATTGCTCTGCTTGAATGATAGACTTGACAGTGTTGAGAGACATAAATAACACCAGTCTAGCCAATCTTCCTTCATATTGGCAATGCAGCAGATGAAACCTCAGGAAACTGGGTGTGCTTGTCTCACTGCCTCTTTTGTCAGTATATCCTGAGTAAACAGACACCCATTTGCATTTGAAGCAAATCCTGTATCACCAAATCTCAAAACATGTGCTGACAGGGAGGCTGTGTCTTGACAGTGAGGCTGGCCATTGCAAACCTAGTGAGATTCTGGATATGTCTTGTGAATGGGTAAAACCCTTGCAAGGTCACAGAGGTTCATGGTAATGTAACTGTGTCCAGGGTTGCATACTGAATACAGCCTGCAGCATGTTATCTCCTTTAGTCTAGTTTTTGCCATTCTTGCTTCCTTGGGAGGAGCATTGCTTACTTAGTATGTAGTAGACTTTATAATGCGTATTTACTGCATTACTGCTTCTGAAGAGGTTCAGTGTTATTGCCTGTGATAGTTTCAGGTTGGTCAGCATTGCTGGTGAATTCCAGCAGTTAACTTAAAGCAAACATGCTATAGACTAGTAGATACACAAACTTTTTAATAGGAAGATATACTTGTAAAGTTCTAGTCCACCTAGCAGCTTTTGCAATAACTACACTCTGGAAGGTATATGTATCTGTTAAGTGTCAGCTACACTGTTGAATTTCCTCCAGTAAACAGATGCAAACCCAGTGTGTTTCTTGCTGCAATGGTTGTCTTTGCCAGACCTGTGCTTTAGTGTAGAACGTATCTGCTAATTTTTTTTTCTAAAGGTCACTAGCCCATACTGCTGCATGATACTCAAAGGGGGCAGCAGTGCTGCCAAATATGATAGGGAGCACTTCATAAGCCTATTTTCTAGTAGTTCTCAGTGCAGTTTTACTATAGAGTAGTTAGACCCAGAGGGATTGATGAAGAGAAAAGGTAAGATTTTATTGAAATACTTTGTAGTGGTAACAAATAGTCTGTTTGATTCTGTCAGATATGGTCAGGATATTGAAGTGCAACTATCAGAGGAGCAGAAATCCCTGCTGTCTAATACTACAAGTGGAGAAAACAAAATTCATACTAACTGGGTCTTTTATTATGTTTCAGTGTCGCCCATCCAAAGGCCGAAAAAGAGGTTATTGCTGGTGTGTGGATAAATATGGACAGCCACTTCCTGGGTATGATGGGAAGGGAAAAGGAGATGTCCACTGCTATAACTTGGAAAGCAAATGAGGGCTGAGTGCCAGCTCTTCTGGCATCTGTGGATGGCCACTGGACCTCACAGAGACCTTGGAGGGGCTGGGCAAACACTGGGACTGCACTGTGTGTGGAGTAACAAGCTCTGCCTCCTGCAGCAGATGGGGAGTTGCAGCCCCTGTGGATGCTGCTGCAGCTGCACCCTGCCACCGACGCATGTCAAGCTTCCTATGGGCTGTGTAGGGAGCTCTGAATTCCCATGTAAACCTGCACTATTGATACCCAGAGAGAGAAAAACAAAAGGCACTTCAGAATGGAATCAGGGAATCTCCACTGACTTTTTAAAGAATGGCCTATGACCAATTTGATCCCAAAAGATACTGGGTTTTTTATTTTAAAGATTTTATAGACGTTAAGCTTGTAAAAGTATTAAAAAGAAAAACAGAACCAAAAAACCCACAAGGATTTAAAGGTAAAGCTTTTTTTACAGGTCTGATGGGAAACTTCACGGGTAAAAAGTTTTATAAAAATCTCAAAGAACTTTTTAAAGAAATGTATTTCTAAAATAAAGACATGGCTATTTTTTCTGTAAAATATATTATGAATGTTCTGTTAGTCTGTATTTAATATAATTGTTTTTTAATAAACTTTATTTAAATGTAACATGTGAATACCAAATATTACACAGTAATTCTAGTGTATATGTCTGTATGCAAAGAGAAAGTAAGGTTATGGAATGATTTACAAATATGTATAAATCTGTATGCATACACACTGACCTGTTCTAGGCCAGAGAAATGAATTTTTGGAGCAAAGGAAATGTTTCCAGAAGGGATTGAATTTTATTATTTGATATAACTACAAATACCAAGATAATATTTTTTTTAATTATTTTATTGATAATTCTAATGTACTCGTCACTGAATTATGCCACTGGAAAGGATAACAGTCGCACTGAAGCTCTTGGTAAAGCTTTCTTCTGTCTGTACGTTGCTTCAGTTTGTGCAACAGGGCTTACATTTCCTCCATTTACTGCTTACACTTACACAGAATATTCATGGACAAAACATTGCCATTACAGTACTACTCTTTGTATTTGCTTATTTATTTTGGAAAGGTGTATCTTTTCTGTGTTGTATTGGTACCTTCTACCAAAGCACTTACTCTGAATGAGGAACTCCTGTTGAAAACAACGTTGACAAGATGGGCTGTTGAGACCCATGCATTTCATTTATGCGACACACAATTGTTGCTTGCTTTGACTATGGTAAAAATCATTTGCCTGGATCTAAACATAAAAAAGAACCATTGTGTTTAGATAGTTAAACTCACTGTCTGCCATGGTGTTATATGTCTTTAATTCGAAGAGAAGTGATTTGGTTTTGTTGTGGTATGTGATTCTTTCACATAAGGAAGTAAAATAACAGGAAGGAATTTGGCAACCTTTTTTTTTTTGAGGCTGATTGTTTAATGTACTTTGTGAAAAATTCTGTATGACAATGAATTCTGGATAAGGAAAGGTGGCCTGTGAAATGTATCATCTCTCTGGAAAATAATGCCGTATTTTGTATATGTATTTATTTATATATTTTATATAAATATTTTATATATTTATATAAATATATATTCTTATATGTCTCACTATAAATGTTTTATGTCACTGTAGAAAAAAGAAGCCATCAACACTATAATTTCTTGTTGGGTTGGGATCTCCATGAAGACTTAAGGACAGCGGGCTTTCACCTACTGGGGCTAGGGGTTGTGTTGATGGGGAAGATACTGTGGTGCTGGGGAGCCCATTCCTCTCCCACTGCATGAATTAAAATCATCTTTGCTTCTACCAGCAATGGCAAATGTTTAGAAACTGATGTGGAAGGATTTGGTTATGTAGCTTGCCAGGATCAGAGCAGCCCATCACTGTAACTCAGATATTTAATGCCTTACCCTGAAATGTGTTAGCTGAACAGGACTATGAGTGTTCTCTACTCTTTCCAATTTCTGTCTAATGAAATGAGTTCATATCATCATTAAAACTGAAATTTTATCATTTCATGGTAAGAAAAAAATTGTGCATGAAGTGATGCTTACTCGGGGCTAATACAGATTTCCTGACACATGGTTACAGAAAGCTTCGTGAGGTGAAGATATATTGCAATATTTTTATTGCTAAAGCAGATCTGATGCCTGCAAACATTTGTTGGCAAAATAATAAATGCTGGGCTCTTTTTTGTTCTTTTTTAGAGTTATAAACCAGTTCTTTTCAAATCATTTCACACAGAGAAGAAAGTTGTATATACACCAATATTTGGGCATCTACTAATAGAGAAGAAAATAAGGATTGGATTAATTGGAGTGTGTTATTTTTTTGCTTCTTTTTTTTAAAATAACTACCTGGTGAGCCTTCTGAAAACAAAAATCAGTTCCTTGTCAAAAGTGATAGAGAGCTGCTTTGCAAGGCACATTTTGCAAAGTGCCTTGTATGCATACATTTGTATGTAAGATGCTTTAACAGCCTGTGACAGGCTTTATGATTCGGGTATTTTGTCAAGTATTTTAATTTATGGTTTTTTATACCGTTAGAAACAAATAAATATAGAAGAATCTGGCTAGTAGAGGTCCTTAAGTCAGATATTTTATGAAAAAAAAAAAACCAAAAACTACATCTCAAGAAGCTAAACATGATTTAAGCATGCAATGTGCCACGATATTTAAGAAATGGCATTGAGCTCCTTTATTAGTACTAATGGTCTTTAGTTATGTAAAAGAGAAAACACAGCCATAAAGGGAAAAAAAGCTCTGTGTGTAAATCAGTTTTGATATTTTGCTTCCAACAGATGTCTTTAAAACAGAAATTGTCTTCAAAAAGAGCCCCAAAAATAAAGTCTCACCTGTAATTTAAAGCTGTGTCCTTTTCAGAAGTTGCATATAAAAGATTTTTTACAGGCACAGTTGCTTGCACTAGTATTGGATACTTGCTATTGTCAATCTCATGTCCCTGTCAGTTGACACTGGTATGAAATGCAAAATAACATTAACTCTTGCCAGAAAAAAAAAGGTATTTAAAATTAAAGAATCAGTAGTGGCTTTTTCCTATTTTTTTTTAGCATTCCTATTTCTGCGAAGACAAGGGCCCAGTTTGATAGACAAAAGTACTTGTCATTCAAAGATTTTTCTCATGGCTAAGGGCCGCAGTTCAAACAAATATATGTATTTATGGTCTACACCCAAGCAGCTGAATGTGAGCAGCACAAAGTGAATGTATGGGTCAGTATCCATTCAGAGGAAGACGAGTTACCTCCAGGTACAGATTAGAAATGATTCCTGCTAAGAGCTGCAGTGAGTGGAGAACTTTGTGTTTGGTGACAGAAATTAAATCAATGCATTAGAAAAATTCTTTATGTCTTGGTGCCCTCACTGTCTTCAGCTTCAGTACTTTATTAAGTGAACTTCAGCTTTTTTCTAGTTTTTAATATACTCTTTCAAGAAACAAAGGTGGTCTGACTTAATATTAAGAAGCGTCAGAAAAAATTATAACTTAAAACATTTACACCTCAAATATTTGCATGGCAAGGCATTATAAAATTTAAAACATCAAAACATGTATTTCAAAACTTACTGATTTCTTCTTGAGCGTGTTTTGTCTCTGGATAATACATGGGTACCATATATAGCCCAGATGAATATTCTAAGTATTTATTTTAACAAGTGTGATACATCGCTGGATAAATCCCTATAATTGACCAGAATACAAGTTAAAGCTGCCTGCAAGCAGCTCTATTATCTTACAAACTCTGAGAAAGTTCTATTTTTAATAGATCTACTGTGCAATAGTTTTTGGAGCCCAGAATATCCTTTTCCACCTTTTTGACATGTCTCCCTTTCAGGGCATAGTGTTAGCTATTTATGCACGAGGGAAGGAGGTTTCATTGAATACCAAAAACATGGAATTAATTCATTTTTAGTACAGTCTGAACTTTTCATGACTGAATTCCATAGAAACCCTACACAGTGTAATTCCTTATTGAACTGAGCCCCAAATTTAAGTAATGGTTTTTCAAACTATTTGGGAAATCATCTTTTTGTATCTCTAGTCACTCTAAAACTGTGTAAGCAAGGATGCCTCCTCAGAGATTTGACATATTAGCAATAGGAATTTTATTTAAAGTATGAAAAATACTGAGCAATTTTCCTGGATGCCAAAGCATATTAGTATACAAAATGTTTATATATGTGGCTGTTTTCTCTGTGGACCTGCTGTGCCTTTAGAAATCCTTCAATTCTATTAGTTTCTACCAGAAGAATATGCTTGCTTCCTCATTTAGAAAGGATTACTTTTTCTTTCCGAAATCCTACTTTTTTTATGTTTTTTTTTCTGAGAGATCCAAAAAAATAAGATCCAGAAAGGATATCACAGTGTTCCAAGGACAAAATTTCTGTGCTCAGTATCAGTAATATCTGCAAGCATGCAAGTTAGATTCAAGGCCTTTGGAAGAGAAGTCTTTTAGTATGTCCTGTGGACCTGAGTCTCTTCTAACTAGAACATATTTAGCCGTTTGGTTTTGGAGTCTCCATCCTTGGAGATACACAAAAGCCAGCTGGACACAGTCCCAGGACACCATTCCCTGGTGCTCCTGCTTGAGCAGGGAGGGGTAGACCAGGTCACTTCCAGAGATCCCTTCCAACCTCAACCATTATTTGAGCCTATAGGCATATGAGCCTATTAGTAGCAATTTGGTGTCCCAACTTCCATCACATGAGATTGTTGCAATTATGCAATGTCTTGATTGAGAATATGCTACAACCTTTTTTTTTGCCCAAAAGAAAATTTTCTGGTAAAATGGCAAGTGGTACAAATTTATTGTTCACCAGCAGAAGCTTTAGTTTTAAAACTTCGCATTTTATTTACTTCTTCCAGTTCAGATTTTGCAGAAGTAGAAGCATATGTACCAGCTTCAGAGCAAATCCCATTGAAAAAAACTTTGCTTTTACCCTGTACATATGTTAAAAAATGCAAATGACTTCAAGGCAGAATGTTGCTGCTGAAAAAATAAAATGGATACCAGGTATTAGCAAAAGCAGAGGGTAATGCTGCAAATCTCAGTTTATCCTTGCAGAATTCATGTCCTCCTGCTGTATGCATTCTGGCTTCCCACTTCTGCTGACCTATCCAAATTCCTTAAGAGCCTTTCTCTGTCAAAGTTAATTTTACCCCACTGCTCTCTCCATGAGTGGGGATGGAAAGAAAGGTAGCAAAATTATCTCTGCAGAAGGAACCTGAGGTTCCATGCAGAAAAATTGCCTAATCTGAAAAGCTATAAAGAAAATGTCATTAAGGACTGCTTCCCATAGCCATTTGTGGTAATTCCTTCCAAAAGTGGAGTAATGGAGGGACTTGCTTACAAGAGCCAGTCTGACAGTGCATTTCCCTCACTCCTTGCAACTGGAGAACAGAGGCTATTTTTGCCTGCTTATGCCATATTGAGAATATTCGAGGTGAAACTTGTTTCCTATGTGTCCTATGTATCATGTCATTTGCACTCAGTAAAAAAGACCTAACTTAGCTTGGAAAATTGATTACTGTTTTATCATGGGGTGCTGCACACAACCTTCAGCCCTCAGATCCTGCTATACATTTCTACAGCTGCTATTACCAAGCTACCAGTAATATGTTGCTGATCTTCTTTTTCTCTTCCCTTGCCGAGGCTAAATTCTAAGGGCTCGGCTTGCCAAAGCAGCAATAAACAGAAACTGCAGGCAAAGAAAAAATATGAAAGAAGATGATTATTATAGCCACTATTTGCTCTTGGCCTCCACAGACATCCCACACTAAGATGATTTTCCAAAGAACCTCAGCATCTCCACATCAGCCTGGTGAACTATGAAGCATTGTCAGTAAGAGAGAGAAAAACATCACCTGTCACAATTTGCATAATTATGCAATTAAAAGCCTCAGTATAGGCACAAATAGGCTGCTCTTTGTTAGCTTATGTCTCAGTTGGAGGAGACTGAGAGCAAGAGGAAGACTGTCTATGCTGTGCTCAGCATAGCAGAACTGCAGCACAAAGGCTTTGCTAGAAGAGCTGTGTCTGTTGGTCAGGCACTGATGGAAAATGTGGCTGGCAAGGAAGCAGCACGGAGTCAAGCATGTGCACAGCCCCTGCTTTCCCTTGCGTGCCCTTGTCTCTGCTGGGCTGTCCATGCTGCCACTCAGATAATCCAAGAGGGAGTCTGAAAAGATGAACAGAAACTTTTTCAAAATAAAACAGCCATTATCTGGAACGGACTAAGTTTAAAGTTATTAATTTAACTTTACTGCAACATCCATGAGAACCCTTGCTCTTGCATCTTTCTCATGCCATGCTGCCCCTCTCCGTGCACCCTCACAGTAGCTTACTTGCAGATGAACTTTGCTCTCTGGAGGTTGTAAGTCAAGGGAGGAGAAAAGGAGGGAAAATAAAGTCTTTTTTTTTTTTTTGGTAGAGCTATAATCAGAACTATTTTCATTACTCAGAGTGCAAGTGCTGGTATGCCTGGGCTGCTGCTCCACTGCTGTTTTCTTGGTACTTACTGGTAATACAGAATGAGGCAGCTGTATTCCCAACAGATCCTTCTCCTTCTTTGTCCCCTGCCACCTTTAACCTATAAATGACTAGGTAATATAGGGTGGCATGTCAGTAAGACAAGCCTTCCATTTGCACCATCTCTGCTATTGTTACTCAATACATACCACCTACCTGCGTATCAAAGCCTCGAATAAACATGATTAGGTGTTTGTTAAGATGCTCATACCCCACTGTCCTATGCAGTCTGGATGCCTGCCCAATTCTTGATGTAATATACAGCAACAATTGATCCATATATGCAAAATGTGCTGGCAAACAGAAAACATGAGACCTGTCTTCAGAGCAGCCTGGGGAGACTGTTTAGGCTAGTGATTTATCAGTAGAGTGGTAGCCATGGAAAAGTAGACTAACTTTAGAAGTTGTTGTTGTCTAAAAGTACATATATCATATACCTCAATTTGCAGCATGATCAGAGAGACTAGCTTGGAGCAAGCAGTTTAAAATTTTTTAAGGCATTTTTTGTTTATTTTTTAGCCTATTATTATTATTAATTATTATTATTATTATGGGTTGGGCAGGGATTGGAAGACACCAGTGTTGTTCTGCAATAGCAAAGCAATGATGTGTGTAGAAAAATAACATAATTCTGAAAACTTGGTGCTGCTAGACTGATGATAAAGCACAAGCATCTTCTGACTTTGGAGAAAAAAAACTGTTTTAGCTCTGTTTTAGCATTTTTAGGGGTCCCTTGTAATACCTAGTGCTATGGGAGTTGAGTGCTTCCCAGAAATGTAAATCCTGTGACAGGTCTCTGACATGCAATTCCTTTTCATCCCACCTTTCTTCTCCCTTAGGAAAGGAAACTATATATGGTGCATTTTCTGTTTACCTTTTAATTTTTGTCAGTGTTTAAGACTTACATTAGCAAGAGCAAGATCAAAGGAACATGTTTGTTTGTAAAGTAAAAGGCTAAATTTTCATGTGCTTAATATCTAATTGCATTTTGGACTGGGTCTGCAGGAAGTTGTTCTCTGACTTAAGTTTTTCTTTTCCAAAGCAAGTGTTCTTATGGTGGAGAAGTTACAGAGATGGTGATGAGCTTTCAGTGTTAGGGTTGGCTGCCCTTCACCACCATTTTCTTTCTCTCTTCCTTTCTCTACCCTCACTTTCTGCCAGATCTAGCTGACACAAATGTGTCTCTGCTGTACACCAAAGCAATGACTAGAACTGACTCAGTATGAGCAGAGCCTAATAACAGGTGATTTTTGGTTGTCTTTGGACAGCTTTAGGGGAAACAGTGGTAGAAAATGAAGTGCAGAGGGCAATGACCTAATTTCTGTGCTATGAGCATTTTGCAGCTGGCAGTAGGCCATGGCTGGAAAAAACACTGCTGCAGCAAACCTGACAGGGTTTTGGCAGGAAGAAGCACAAACTGGGTAGGTAGGGCTCTCAGATGACATGAACCAAACATCACAGATGCTCATCCAAGACCTTCCCACCAACTAATTTCATTTTAGGTAGAGTAGGAGGATTTCAAGTGAATTTGAAGGGAGGAAGCTGAAATAACAAGGGTCAGTACATCCCCTTTGCACATCAAGCTACACACCAGGCAACCCAAACTGCTGAGTATCCTGTGGCACCTTCCTTGTTTGCCCACTCATTCGCACCAGGCTTGGCTTGTCAGCATAGGAAGAGCCATTGCAGCAGGCACAGAAGTCAGGACTACCAGGTAACAAAGAAAAGAAGAAAAGAAAAGAAAAGAAAAGAAAAGAAAAGAAAAGAAAAGAAAAGAAAAGAAAAGAAAAGAAAAGAAAAGAAAAGAAAAGAAAAGAAAAGAAAAGAAAAGAAAAGAAAAAAGAAAAATGACAAAAGAACCAAAACAGTAAGACCAACATGCTTCACAAACAGAAAAAAAAAACAACAAACCAAAGAAAAACTGAAGATTTTTGATTTTTCACCCTGATGTTTGAGGCTGATCATAAAGATTAGGGCAAAGTAAGGTGTGTGTCATCTATCATCTATGGTGTAAAGCTGCTTCCAAGTTCCCAGCAGCATTTTTATAGGGAAGATAAAACTTGCCTGTTTTGCCTCCTTGCATTAGTCCTAATCCCAGTATGTGGAAGAGTCTGGTCTTAGTGAGATAGCTCATCCCAGAGCAGCTGAGCAGATGTCTTGTCCTGGTGAGTCTTGGCAAGATGTCATAGGAGGCCAGATTGCAGATAAAGAGAAACTTCATCCCCTGCAAGTAGGGGACTAAACCCTTCTTAGAAACTGGCCTATCATTCCTGAATTTTGTGAAAGTTACTTCTGCTTCTGGTACTTAACAATTAGAGGAAAGAGTATCTCCTAAATCCCTGTCTCCACTTCTCGAATTTCTTTCAGCTAGGATAGGAACCTTCCGCACTGCAAAACACTGGAAGAAGCTATCTACTGGATGTCTATTCTGCAAATAGACTGTTATTATGTAACTATGAATGTTTCCCCTATATATATAATTATCCCAACAAAAAAAAATATAAATTTCTGCTCTTTAGAGATAAACCTTTACACAAGGCCTATGGGTTGAGAGAAGTTAGAGTACTTCTAAGAGTGTGCTGTAGCTGCGAGGCTATGATTTCCCCCCCTTTCTTCACCCTTTTCCCTTGGCAATGCCATGACAACCACTGCTGAGTAGATTCCCTGGAAAGGACTCCAAAACTTGCTGCTTCTTTGTTATTTTGATGCACTGACTGACAAGCATTTGGACATAGTGAATGTGGTACTGTAACAAGTTTTAGCCAGGTCTCACAGTAGCTCATTGCAGGGATGTTGGACATTAGTTACTCACAATACCAATACCATCAACTGCTTTTTTGCAGTGCTTCCCTTGGGAAGATCTCAAAAGACTTCACAAAGGTGATCAGTAGTATATCCATACTTCCAAATCTAGAGCAGTTTAATAGACCCCCATTGGACTGGCAGATATTGGCATGCAGATACAGCCAACGCAGTCAGCAAGCACAAAGTATGAAGCCACAGAAACGTGACAGGGAGAGCAGAGATCTCCAGGCCTTTGCTTTGCAAACAGGCAAGCTTCCCTCTCCCACTTAAAGTTTGTGCCAACAAACAGCAGGAGGATTTTAGGCTTTCATTTCTGCCAGACTCAAAAAATGTTATCTGTCTCCTCCCTGGCTGTTTTCATAGGAAGGGTTGGTGCAGACTGTTTTCAGCAGTGGGACTTGCTTACTCCCACACCAGTTTCTCCATGGACAAAATCAGCTTGAAGCCAGGATGGCAGTCACTTGCATTCTCTCTTTCTCTGCAGTCACTAAGTCAAACGAACATGTAGGGGAGGGAAATGGTTTGTATCCCAAGCCAAGGGATTCCTCCTCTCTACTTTCAGAAAAAAGTGTAAGGTTGGTTTTTTCCTAGCCTCCTTTTTATAACCTCTTACTTTCTCTGCAGGAAATGGCTCTTTCTAGTCTTGATGTTATCTTGTAAATGTACTAATACTGCTGCATTGGGCTTTTGAGTGGAGAAAGGCATCCAGCTTTCCTATCCAGAATATCTTTTAATAACTTCCCTTGGAAGCTGCTGTTTTGCCTAAGGCAGGGGCTTGCATGGAACAGCTGTGACTGGAGAGGACAGGATTAGGGGAATGGGGCAGGAAGAGCAAAAGAAGGAAACTCAAAAAGAAGGTAAAAGGAGTGTGGCATTCAGGAGGCAGATTGGCAAGACTTTTGCCTGTTTTCCTGCTGAGGTCAGACTGTTGAAGAGAAACAAGCAGAAAACAGGAGACAAGGGCAGAGCAGAAGACTTTTAATAACTCATTTTAAATAATATTGTCAACATTGTGAACAATTTACACCTGTCAAAGGTGGTGCAGAATATCATATTGTGTTTTGTCATTTATCCAGTGCATGTGTTTAAAAAATAGATACAAATACTATCCCATCAGGAGCTTCAGTATATAATCTTTCTTTTTTAAGAAACAGGTTGGCATTGAAACAGAGGTGCAAAAGTAACATAATATGTTCACAAAACAGGTTTTAAATAAGTTCCTAAGCATGGTTTCTACTAAAATCTATTTTTCTAAATTTAGTTTTACGTCTATAAATATGTAGTACAAAAATGCAAGTTTACAAGCCATTTTTCCCAATATCTATGCCATTTGTAGTTTTAAGTTGCAACAGTCCTCCAACATGATGCATATATTTAAGCACAATAATATTAAGTATTTAAATATATAAAGTTATGAAGTGTTTGAGAATATAAATTAGAAGCAACACATAGAGACAAAATACATGCAGTGAAAAATAAATAATTCATCAGCTTTACATATGAGAGTATATATAATATTATACAAACAAAATATACAAGATTATAGGATTTGATCTTGCAGTTGCTCACATTTGCCACTTAAACATGTAGGCAATCTCAGTGCAGTAAAAATATTACTTTATGGGGTTACTCATACACTCAAAATCAGGTGCACAAGAATATCTTAGTGAAATGGTTCTTGACTATAACAGGCCCCACAGAAAACTTGGTGTGAGAAACCTTGGGGTTTAGTTTTATTCTTGTGAGCTGAGATACTGTTGACATTCTGGGTCTCCTTTAATTTCTGGAGATCCAGGAATTCTTCTGCCATTTTTTGGATAGACACACCAGCATTCAGCAGATTCTCCATCCAGTAAAGTTTCACACTAGAATATTATTAGCGCAAAAAAAAAAAATCACAATAAGTAACTGTAAGATTACCTGTGAGGTACTGCCAAAAGAGATGTTGGACAGAATTAGGATCAGAATGTGGGGACCTGTCATGCATAGGCTTGTTTTGAATGCAGTAGTGTGCAGAGCCTCTAAGCAACACACTTGGTTAGGGAGGCAAGACCTAAGCTCAGCTATCACAAGAACAACTTCAAAACTGTCCAGTCCTTGGTAAACAGCAGTAGAAAACAGTAATATCTTCCAGTGCCAGTGTGAGAAACAGAAAGATGGCAGAATATACAATCTCATAGGGTGAGAGCAGTGACTGAATTGCCTGTCTCTTCACACAAGGAGACAAATAAGGTAATATGTTTTGGGTTTTTTTCCTTGGGGAGGGGCTTAAACAGGTTTCTGTTTGCTCTTGATTAGATCCCAGGTCACAGCGTTCGTGAATCACACTGTGATGCCTGCCCAAAACCAAGGAGTCTTGGTGACACAGATTTATGCAGACCTACTAAATTTGTGTGCATGACCTGTGGTTACAGGGTGTGGCTTGAGGTTCAGAGCTTTAGTTAGTTTTTCAGATTACTCTCACTGTAACTTGCAATAGATTTTTTTGAGGGTATAATGGAAATGAGCAAATAACCTAATCCACAGGCAGCACAAATCAGTATTTTTGTTAGGCTTCCAGAAGGTTAATTTTGCTCCAAAGAGTTATTTTTTTCACTGCCTATGTAGGTTTTCCAGTGGCTGTGAGCAGAGATCCCACTTTTTACATAGTGATCATTACCTATTCAATGCTTAGGAAGGTAGTATGATATTAGGAATATTATATTCATATTTTGATATTATGAATTAATGTCAACAGCATGTATGCTAACAAATCAAGTACATGGGAGCAGACAGGGTTAAAATATTTTGGAAAAGGCTTTGAGTGCACCTTTTCTGTGAAGGGAAAAGACTCCTGCCTCTACTGCTGACAGCCACCAGCATGCAGCTCACCTTGAAGAGAAGGATGAACCATCTGCTCTCACTACTAAGAGTATTTTTACAACCTGCTACAAACTTGAGAGTTTGGGAGCAGAGGGATGTCAAAGGGTTGGCTGTGTCAGGGTAGTCACAGCACTGCTGTAACCAGAGAGGGGGGAAAAATACACGCACCTGTTTGCTGTGGTAAAATCCATTCTTGTTGCAGTTGGGCAAGTAAAATTTGTAAATCTCCCCTCTGCTTCTCTGCTGAGCCTTCACCAATTTATACAGGGCTCTGTATAGCTCCTTCTGACAAGGACCCTGCAAGAATACCAGAGTGGTAAAGACCAAAATCACATGGAAATCAGCTACGCAAAAAGTGATCGGAATGTAAACAGTAAAAAGCTGAGAATACTTATTAGGCATAAAGTCTACATCAGACTGTTTTCCATGTAGTTTTTCTTCTTTCAGTGGGATCATGCCCAGAAAACTCTGGCATTACATTCAGACTTTTGTTTTTATTCTTTGAGTTTTTTTCTGTTCTCATAAACATGAGGATTTTAGTCCTGAGGACACAATCTCTCCTGTTACGGGGAGGTGGATGTTAGAAGACTGGTACGTGAGATTGGTCACGTTTTCCAAGTTGCCATGGCCTTGTGCTCTGTTGATATGTGGAGGATAGGTGCAAGACATATATAGACGGTGCAAGAACAAACATCTGACTGTTTGTTATCTTTTGTACAGGACAGAACCGTTGCCAAAGCAACGTGGAGCCATTCTGTAGCTCTGGGACCAAACCCCAGAGTTCTTGGAACTGGGAATGAAGAACTGTTTGCAATATTCATTGTTTTCACAATTTGCTGGCTTTTTCCAAGTCACAGTTTCTGTACATCAATAGTACCTAACACTTTTGAATCAGTACAAGAAAGGAAAACTAACTGAACAATTACTTTTGAGTGAAAACATAACCTCTGGTTTTGCAAAACCTCCCCATGTTAGTCCTTCATATTAGCTGTCATATTCAAGTCTGAGTTTATCTGTGGCTCTGGATGAGAAAAGCAGAAGCCCTAAAAACCAGAGCTGCAGCTAGCAGCACATGGGCACAACAGTTCGAACTAAGTCAGTGATTAAGTCCTGCTCTGGATATGGAATAAGGCTTCCTAAGGTCTGGTGGTGATTCGTATACTTTTTCTTTTTCTTTTCCATTTTGTCAGTGACCATTACGAGCCCGGTAGTCTGTGCTGCCCGAGTAACCCAGCTCCACGATGCAGGGGTGCTGCTGCCTGGGACCGGTCTAACCGTGGTTCTCTGGTGCCCTCAAGTGGAACACAAACCTGCTTGCAAAGGCCCTGCACCCTCATTACCCACTAGGATTTTGCAGTGTCAAATCCAACTTTAATTGTTGAGCTTTTTGTCTTTTTACATGAAGGTACTCAATAGTGTTTCCTTGTGATCAGAGAGAATCACATTTTGTTTTGCATTGGTATTTAATCAATAACCACATGGAAGGACTCTGTTGTATTTCGCTGTGCGTTGCACGAGTGACAAGCGCCTTTTCTTAAACAAAAAAGGAGTCCAAGAATTTAATATAGATTCCTGTAAATTAAGGGGCCAGGTTATAATCTGATCATAAATATGGTGAAACATTTAGCCTCTACATGAAGTCTGTGTAGGACATATCTGCTACATGCCAGTTATAACTGCTCCAGACATTTTGTCTGCTCCTCAAGCATCTGATGAGAACATCCCAAAAGTTGGTTTGCCAGCTACCCAAAATACTGACATCTCAATGTTGCTGCTAGAATTTTTTTGCAAGGCTTTACTGAAATGGCCTCTGAAGGTTTTATAAAGAAAACCCACCTGCTCTTTCCATTTCTTGAGTTCAGATATTCTCTTTGCTTTCATGTTTTCATATGCAGTGATGGAATTCCAAGGAATGGATTTATCCTGGCCTATGGGAAACATCAACTGATAGTTCAGCAGCTGATCCTGTGTTATTTCAGTGCTTTCCAAAGGCATATCATCAGGTTCTATAGAATCTGGAAATGAACAATATTAAGGTGAACATCTTCAGTGAAATTTTGCATTTATTTCTCAAAGTTTAAAAAGGTAAAGAGAAAGATCAACCAAAAAGAAAAAAATAAAATTGTAATGTCTAAGACAGAGCCATTGCAGTAGATCCTGTAGGAATAAATTACATGTGCAGCATGGCAAATTATACTTTGGTAATAAATTACTAGAAGGGCTCAGCAGCTATTCTTTAACAAGTTGGTTATTTTATGATCCTTCAAAATTACTTCAATCTCAAATATGAACCTGCAGCCAGTCTTTTAGAAGTGAAAAAAAAACCTTCTTGACTACTATAGGTTGTAGAAATTTGGCTAAATGAGAAATGACTGAAATTAAACTTGTAATGAATTTAGATTTTTGTCAGTGTGATGTATTTCTAGTTTTATTCATGAGAGTGAATGGTCAACACCTCATCCTATGGTATCCTGTACCTTGTTTTTTGTCATAGGTAAGAAGGGGTAGCAACTCACAGGAGCCAGAAGTAGCTCATGCTGCCCTGCAGTAGATCAAGTAGCAAAGGACTAGAAGAAAATATTTGGTTCTGCCTAATCATGGCCTTCATGCCAGTGTCTAAATCAGCACATGTGAACTCTTCCACTGAAAGCAACAGAAGCTTTCTGCAATTGCAGGCTATTCATCATAAGACAAAACTTTTATGTGTTTAAATTACTTACTGGATCAAGGCTGTAAACAGGCAATGGACTAAAAAACACCCTTTGACAATGTTCAAGAAAAAATGAAGATGAGAATTGAGTAGGGAAAGAAAGGAAGGAACAAAGCAAGCAGACTCTGGAAAGAATCAAATCAAATTAAATGCAGGTATATTAAATACTTGGTTTAGTCACAGTTCCTTACCTTCCTCACCCCCTTAAGTACAAGACAAACTCCACTTACTTCTACTAATGACTATTGTTATTTTGAGTCGATTATTTTTGTAATTCTACTGAGTTACCTTAATCATGGAAATAGCAGTAGTGATGATGAAAATAATAGTAATAGTAATAGTAATAGTAATTAATAGTAATAGTAATAGTAATAGTAATAGTAATAGTAATAGTAATAGTAATAGTAATAGTAATAGTAATAGTAATAGTAACAGTAACAGTAACAGTAACAGTAATAAAATAACAAAATAACATTGAAGAAATTCCTGTCCATCATATAGTCTAAGATGCTTGAGATGCCTTTTTGCCTCAAGATAATTTGGTGAGCACTCCACTACTCCAGGAACATTTTATTCCTGAAACGAACCCAGGCACAAAGCCTTTTCATTCTCTGTCATGACTTTTAGAGATGGGCATAACCAAAGCCTATAAAACATTTGTCCTACACCAGCCACTGTCTACTACTAAGGCAAAACTGTCTGCAGCCTCCCAGATACTTTACTGTAGTTACTCTACATTGTCCCATCACTGTGCTTTAGAGTTTTCATGCTTTCAGACTGCAGCGCACCAGCTTGTTGTGAACATCTTAGGCCCAGCACCAGGATGCACCTCACCTCGAGCAGGCCAGAGCACGTTTCCTTGGAAAGTGCATTCCAGCCTCCCTGTTTTTCAGACGCCTGCCTAACTTCGCTCATGTTCCCAGCTTCTGGCTCCCGGAGCCCGCAGCGCCTGCCAATCCCCCCCGCTGCCCTCGGCGAGGGCTGTGCCGCAGCGCCCGGCGCGCAGCTCCCGACCCGGCCCGTGCGGCGGCGCGGAGCGGGGACGCGATGGTGCGGTACCTGCCGGCTCTTCCGTGCGCATCCCTCCCGCCTCGCCGGCGGGCAAGCACGTCCCGTGCCCCTGGATGAGGGCGGAGAGGGGCCGGGGCTCCCCGGCGGGGACGTGGCAGCGGAGCCCCAGGCGGCAGCGGGCGGTGTAGACCCCGCAGGGCTGCCCCGGGCCGAGGGCGCAGATCTGGCAGCAGCCACAGCCGGGCTGGCGGGCAGTCTCCGGGCAGTCGGGCGGGACGGGCGGGCACAGAGCGAGCCTGTCCGGGGCGCAGGGACAGCAGCAGCAGCAGCAGCAGCAGCGCCGGGCGGCAGCCGCAGCACAGCGCGCACCGCGGGCCACTCATGCCGCTGAGCAGGGGCCGGGGGAGGGCAGCTCGGCGGCCTGGGGAGCACGAGGCACTTCACATATATTCGGCTTGCCCAGCCATTTATACAGTGCTTTGCCTGGGTATTAATCTTTAACCCCGAGTTAACTATTATCTGAACAGGAGGGCCGGAGAAGCATCGTTTCACTGGCAGTTCAAGTCCCTGGCCACTCTTCCCCTCCCCTTTCACTTTCCCCCTTTATCTATTTTGTTTCCTCCAGACATGCAGGAATGCTTTTATTCCCTCACTCCCACCTCTTTGCCCCAACACAGTTAACAAGGAAAAATGCGGTGGGGGCTGGAGACAAAATTGGCAGAAGGAATGGATGAATGGGGGCTACCCCCTCCCCTTTTGCTTGTCACAAATGTCTCCTGTTCTTGACTTTTCATAAAAATGTAAATATTCAAAAACAAGGGTGGGGGGAGGAGGGGGAGGGGGGAAATCCCATTGAAACTGAAGCAACTGAATTCATATTTCCACAGCAACAAATGCAACAAACCCTTGTTTAATTTTCGTCATGTGGCTGCAGGTTAGGAGTACACTGACATACCGAAGAGGAGGCCTCAAGGGTAATAAAGCCATCAGGATCTTGTAACTACTGCACACATGCACGTACGAGTCCTTGCATTAACCCCCGGGAGCGGCTGCACAGCTGAAGCAGGATCGCCTGGACTCAGTTTTGCTGCTGCTCCTGGGATGAGAGGAGGATCAGTCCTCAAAACATGCACTTCAGGGAAACCAGTATTTGTCAAACAATTAAAAAATAAATTAGATACCTGCCTTTCTGTCTGTCCTTTTAACCCTCTCCATCTCCTCACGTATCACCTAGGGGAGGTGTAGGTGGGAAATCTTTCCCTTTCTTCTTTGCATGCAACAGTTGTCACTCCAGTAAGAGAAAAAGTACTCAAACTTCACTGTGCTGAACAGATTATTTTATCCTGGTATTCACAGTATGTACCAAGCTTGAAATAGCACATTCCACTGCAAAGTCATCTAAAGCAGCACGATTTTTCATTTACTTTTTTTTTTCTCTACATTTATTTATCTTCTTTTGTAAATACATCATTTATGTGAAAGTGAAGCAGAACTGAAGAGCATGTTTAATGTCATTATTCACTCCGTTCTCTGATATTAATGCCAGTATTTGTTTATAATGTAGTGATTTTTTACCCCTCTATATTCATAAGTCCGTTCTCAAAAACATTCTCATTGATTAAAGACTTGAAGCATTTTCATTTAACTACTTTTTTTAAAAAGTCCGGATAATTTCAGGCATTTCTATCTAGATACACCAAAGCTGAAACTCATTATCATTTTTAAGTACTTAGTAAAGAAATCTAATTTTACAGATTTTAAAACAATTCTGTGGACTTCTCATATCTGACTGGGAGTAAATTTGGGCTGAAATTTAGGGCACAACAATTGCAATTAGACTTTTCGGACTCTTTCTCCCCTTTAATTTCTTCTTTTTCTTGTACATCTGTCTTGGAAAACTATGACTCTCTTACCATTCAAAATGAAGTGAAAATTGTAAAGAGTTATGTGTATTTTCTCACCCAAAGACAAAAAGGAAGCAATGTAAAACAAACTCTCTTTCGTGAAGAAACATGAAAAATAATACAAATGGAAAGTAGGCCAAGATGTAAAATGACAAAGACCCAAACAACTCATATGCATTTGTGTATGTGTATGCATGTATTCATTCACTTATCTATTTATGGATTTTGTTGTTTAGACAGCTTTTTATGAACAGAATTGAGGATCATTGACCAACTGCTCAACATAAGCTACTTGCCTCTGAAATGACTGTATTCCAGCCTGCCACTGTCCTGCCTGCAGTTTTTCTGTCTAAAAAAACGGAGTAAATAGCTTTTAATGATATATATGAAATTATTTTTAAAAATGATTTTTTAACTCATCATTTTTAAGTAACCAGATAAAGACACAATACAAGAACAGCATGCTTGTCTGATGTACAGGCCTACATAACAAAACTCCCATTATTTTCACAAAAATATTACTTTTCCCGTGCACCATCTTGTTTTCAGGTCTTTGGCAAGTTTTTCCTTGCTGTCAGGCAGCTGGCAGTATCTGAACTGCTCAGGCAGTTCCTAACAACTTGCAGCCTTTAGCAAGTCAGATCTTTTCAGTGTACTCAGTAAGATAAACAAAAGATAAACAACACTCCTCCCCATAGATTATAAAACATTTGAAGGTGTTTTTGGTTTCCTGTATGGTTCCAGGTCCACATGAAATCATGGCCCAGCCATTATTTCATTTGCTATCTTCTGTGAAATCAAATTGAGGAAACCTAAAAGTTTGTGAGATGTTCTTCTGTACAAAATGTAGACCCACAAAAATCAGTCCCTTTGTACTTCATTTATGTAAATGCAATGAACATATGTTAGAACAGGTTATGATAACTTAGGGCAGGTTCACTCAACCAAGCAATGCTTTCCTATAAGCTGCGGTTCAGCAACAAAGGGGAAGTAGTGTATATGTTTATATAGACTCTGTTTGATGTAATACTACAACTCATCTACCAATCTCCATCTCTGACCCTCACATTGCTTTAAAGAACACAAACAGATAAGAGTCAGGAGGTTAAAAACATTCATGATGTAAAGTAGTGTTTACTAAAGTATTTTGACCGTAATTTTTAGGTGTTCTAGATGTTCCTAGTTTTTAGGACTCCTAAGCTAAACCACTTGTCAAAAGACAACACATGAATCCTAGGCAAGGTTTGCTTTTTCTGCAAGATTTTCCATTGGTTTCTCAATAATTCTTAGTCAATGACGTCACTTTGAATGAGAAATAAAGTTTGGGATGTTTTAATTCTTTTTCTTTAAATATGGAGTGACTACAGAATGTAAAGTTTTATATACATTTGGGTAAAAGTCCTTCTTATCCACTAATTATCAAAAATTCAAGTAACTTGCCAAATAATTTCTAACTGATACTGCTTATCTGGATGTGTTTTTAAAAAAACCCAAGTAACCAGTGGAATATCCTAATTTTTTTTTTAGGTAAGAAACTAATTCTGAATTTCAAACTAAATATCCAAAACTACTGTGATGCACACACATACACGCACACCACACACAAATGGCATCAAGCTTATAAAGAGAAACAGCTATGATAGAAATATAAAACCCCTGGTTTCTTCTCTGAATTTATTCCATAAAAAAATTGCTTTATTTCATCAGCGTGGATTATTAGGAATTTCAGTGAACTGATTATGCTTAGGTTATTGATGAATAATTTGATTCACACATTTGTTGATAGTTATCACTTTGTAGCAATGACATATAAGCCATTTGATATTATTTATCTATTCTGACTGGGTAAATACGACTTTTAGAATTAAATTCTGGATGCAGAGAAGGAGATGTTCCAAGTTCATGTTGCACTAACTTTTGGATGCAGACTGACTTCTGATATTTTGCCCTAGCAATTAATTTGGCTAAAATGTAGGAAATAGCTTATAAATACCTAAAACGAAGTCTTCAGAAACTCTAGCGAGAGGCTATCTCATGGTGAGTCTAGCTGGGAAAGGCTTCTATGGCCTTTCTGCATTAAATCATGGGTCATGAAAAAAAGAGAGGAAAAAGTAGTTTATTCCTTGGTAACACTCAAAGTGTCTGGGCACTGAGTAAAACACCCTTGTTTGCAATGTTATGCAGACATAGATCATCCAGAAAACTATTTTCTACAAACTGTTGCACTCTTCTGGCAAGAGAGGTTAAAGTCCTTTACTCATCCTACCATGGGCCAGCTGCTTTCTCAGTTTGCCTATCTGGAGAAATAATACAGAACATTTTGACTTACTGTGCCATGATAAAGCTGAAAGCACGTTGCAGAGTATGAGTTCCTATGTGGATAGTTAATATAAAAAAACCCCTCTGCATCACTACTTCTGCTATAGTCAGCATTACTAAACCCAGGAAGGGGTATTTCTGTGACCAGCCATAGAAAGAAAGGTTTTTCAGTGCCTACTATGGTGATAGAAAGATTAGAGGGGACTTTAAAAAATGTAAATTATCCCCTTAGTGCTGGGTCTAGGGCACCTAAACCAGCATAGATGCGTACATTTCTTGTGTTTTCAGCTGCTGTGTCTCTCTGGGCCCAGAGACAGAAAAGAACACCACTAGCTATGATATGCCCTTTACTGCAGTCCCTGAGGGCTGAAGGCGCTGATGGAGTGAGACTCTAGCCCTTATCACCATTAGGTTTACTTGCTGAAGTTGTTGCTACCTTATGCTGATAAAGGAAAAGGTAAATTTCCCAGACATTTACTTTTAAAGCAATTTAAACATAACAGCACTTTCAAATACATATTCAAGCATCTCATGTGAATTTTGAGACAGTAACGAAAGACTAACTCTTGCTTTAATGTCTGGGTCTGTGTGGCAGGTTCAGTTGAAACCAGGCAGAAACACCAATTACGTATCGTGGTTTTAAAATTGCCAATTTGAAATTTCCCGGCCAATGCACCAAAGAATGTTGCGGGTTTAGAGCTAGCTAAAACTTACTGGCTCACTTATGTTCTGTTGTGAGATATGATTTTAGAAGAAAGGAAAACGCAGGCTCAAACTTAAGACTATAAGGAAAATTTATTAACAAAACAAACTAAAAAGAAAATGAAAAGGAAAAGTCCAAATGAGACTTCCAGAACACTTCTCTCTCCTACTCACTTATTTCTTTCCCACCTGACAACATAAAACAAAAT
>VWYI01038313.1:2818-15040 GCA_013399455.1 Anthoscopus minutus | reverse complement strand
TCGGCCCCGGCCCGGCCCGGCTTGGCTCGGCTCGGGCCAGGCCTCCCCCCACTCACAGCTCTGTCACCTTCAGCTGCCGGAAACCAAAGAGGGGGAATTCAGAGTTTCCCGGGCTTCACAATGAGTATTCACGGGGGTAGATCTTGATTCTGAATAGCTTACACAGGTGTCAGTTCTCAGAACTGAACAGCCATTAGCTCTCACTGAAATTCCCAAGAGCCTCTTTCAGGAGAACTATTTCCGGAAATGTCTTCCTTTCTTTCCTCCCCAATACCAACCAAGGTCAAACCAGCACAGTCTGTTACACAGGTTATGCCAGGATTCACATGAAACTCCCCTTTTTCCCTGAACTAATACATGGCTTTCCAGGCACAAGCATTACTACATGTAGCAGGGAGAAAAGCAGGCAGTATTGATGGAGAAAAAAGGGAGATCTGAATCCAGATCAAGGCCATCATAGTCACAGCCAGTTGCATAACTTAGAGGAAAAGTGCCTGGAAGACAACAGCCAGCAATATTTGAAGTATATTGGTTTCTACCTTATCAAATGCAACTATGGATATTCTCTTTGACAATAGATAGACTGGATGTTGAAAGAAACTTACTGCTAATCCAAAACTGGAGAAGCCCCTGATGTTTCAAATTCCTGATCTTTTCTTCTGAAGTTTTATGGAGACTTTTAATCTCCGTAAATATATCTGGCCCTCAATACTTGAATCTTAAGTGCCATTCTTTCATCTTTTCATCTTTTTAAAAATGCTAATAAAAATAGGAATAGTCATAGGATCCAGACCAGAGTAAGTCAAGAGGTGAGTTTTCTCTGGTCATCTGTCCCATGAAGTGTGAGACCAAAACTAGGGTACAAACATGCCAGAACTGTGCTTGCTAAAGGAACAGGGCCTGGGCTGCAGGCAGGGCAGAAAGACAGCCACCTGGAATTCTTAGCAAGAGAGCAAGAGGGCTGTTACTGACAGAAAAGTGATAAATGCTGTTAAAACAGGAGTGCAAATTTCTCTCTATCAATTAAAATTGTTTTTCACATTTAGGCTATTCAGTTCTGCACTGGTTCTTACAAAAATAAAACAGTTTGCCCAGCTGCTTATGTCAGGAAATCTGTCCTTGCCTTTTTCAGGTTTCAGAGCCTCTACTGTTTCCTCAGAGGTCAAGAGACAGGACTCTGGGACTTCAGTCAGTTCTAGAGAGTCTGAGGCTTGCGCAGAAAGCTGAAAACAGGTAAGTTGCTTCTGGGAATCAGGTTTGCCTGAGCTTTAGTGTCTGATAGTGTCGGGTTTCACACTGGCCAAGTGTCAGGCAACCACGAAAACCCTCCCCTGCTGCAGCTGGGCCGAGGAGAGAAAACAGTAACTCCCACGATTTGAGATAACGACTGGAAGATGACTCTCCAAGGGCAAAACAGGCTCAACTCAGAGGTACAAAGCGAATTTATTACTAACAAAATCGAGGGAGGATAATAAGCAGTAAAAAAAGCCCTTAAAAAAACTTTCCCCAACCCCTCTCTCCTTCCCACTGACAGCATAGGCAGACAGGTGGTGGAGGTTTTCATCAGTTTGTCACCCCAGATCTTCTTCCACTGCTCAGGGAAAGGAGTCTTCCCCCTCTGAGACCGAGGGGTCCCTCCGATGGGAGACAATTCTCCATGAAATTCTCCAATGCGAGTCCACTCTCAGGAGCAGCAGCCAAACGCGCCTGCCACAACGTGAGTCCCTCCCACGGACAGACCTCCCGAAACTGCTGCAGCGTGGGTCACTCCTCTACGGGATATTGGCATCCAAGGACAGGCTGCTCCAGCCTGGAAGCAGGGACTCACTCTGTCCATGGGTCTCCCACTGGATCACAGCCTCCTCCAGGCATCCACTCCAGCGTGGGCACCTTCCCCATGGGCTGTGGGTGGATCTCTGTATCCCCCATGGATCCCCACGGGCTGCAGGGGCAGAGCTGCTGCACCAAGGCCATCACCACGGCCTGCAGAGGAATCTCAGCTCCAGCACCTGGAGCAGCTCCTGTCCCTCCTTCTCCACTGACCTTGGTGTCTGCCTGATGGTGTTTCCCTCACAAGCTCTCAGCTGCTCCTCTTCTCTGACTAGAAGAAAAACCTGCTACTTTGTTTTGATTTTCTTCTTAAATATGTTATTACAGGGACATTAGCAACCTCTCTCATTTGCCCAGTTTTGGCCAGCAGCATGTCCATCTTCAGAGCCAACAGAGATTGGCTCTGCTGGATATGGTGGAAACTTTCAGCAGTTTCCCACAGGATCCACCTCTGTGTTCCCTCCTGCTACCAAAAACCAGGCTGTGAAAAACCAATACAAGGGGTTAATACAATTGTTATTATATCAAAATCACACTGGAGATAAGATTGAATGTAGCATGAATATTTGTCTACCCACTGTCTGAATAATCTCTGCCATCAAACATAAAGATTGGTCAGAGTTACTGGATTTAAAAAAAAAATCAATTTAATTAATGTATAGTGAAACAAAGCAAAAAGCCAAGATTAGATTGTTAAATTATTTTGTTACAAATGAAAGCAGGGTGCCTCTCTTTTCAAATAAGATTTGACTACTTTTGGTAAATCATCGTGATTTTGCCGTCTATAAAAAGGTCACAAGGAAAAGAGTCAAGCTTCTAGTGATCCATAGCTTGGTGATGATGGGGCAATTGTAAAAACTAAGAGACAGAGAAGAATTATTAGATGTGTCAAAAGCTTTTATCTTGAGGTATCTGATTAATCATGCTGTTGTAGAAATGTTTATACGGATAACTATAAAAGTAGGACTTCTTATTTTTGTTGCTCTTGTAGTTACAATCAGAGACTGCTTGACCATAAAATAGTCAACATAACAAATATAAACAACCCCTTCAGCACCTCCTTTTTAGTGTAATTTTCTACATTTTCATGTATAGTACATTTCCCCTATGAGTTGATATTTTTCTCAAAGATATCTAGCTTGTGAAAAAAACTATTTAACAGACTTACTAAGTATACAAAAAAGGGACACCTTTTAAATATCAAGACTTATATACCTTTAACTCACTGAGTTTGCATTCTGAGACACTATAATAGACCCTTTTAGACTCGCTACCATGAGTATGTGGTAGTGGTTTTGCTTCTCTTATTCATCTCTTCTCCATATGTGATCATCATAGACTTTTCATTTTGCTGGTTTTACACAAGGAATTTGCCCTGTGATTTATTTTCTTTTACCAATTTTTATCATCTCCCAGATGCAGCTAAAAATTCTGCTACTGAATATAGTAGTAAATGTCAGGGTACACTGTTGATTTGCATCATAAACTTTGTGGTATAATTGCTGATCCTACAGTCTTAGTGATTTTTTTCTCAGCTACCCAGAGGTGTTCAGGATACAGCACTTCTTTCTCCACTGTTCCAGTTCCACTCCTTCTTTCTTCCTTCTAGCACAATTACAGCACACATCCACAGTAGCATATGTGTTGTAAATAAGATTTTTATTGCAATTGGAAGCCTTCCAACTAATTGCAATGCCTTCCCTCTCTCATGGTGGCAAAGCTTCTTGCTTTTGCTGAGCTTTGTGCACATTTTAGGGGTTTGTGTGCTTTTTTCCTTCTAGAGGAGTAACAAACACTATAGCATCCATGACCTTTGTTTGAATAGTCTCACGCAAAACCAATTTGATTTAACTGTGTGCCAAATGATGCAATGAATTTCTTATGCTCCCTTGCCTGGGAAGTATGCCTTGAAATCCATTATACCTGGACATCTTGCAAGTGCTTTTTTTGGATCCAGTTCCTCTCTGAGTAAATTTGTCAGCAATCCTGCTCATACTTATTTTTCTATGTTTGAATTTACATCAGCTTTCCATATTATAAAATTGAATTATTCCATTTCTAGGAAAAAAGTCTTTCTTTTTCCTGTCCAAGACATGTTAGATATTTCTTTTCCCCTACTGCTGGCACCTCCTCTTTAGGAGAAGATGTAAGCTTTAGGAGGATTATGGTATCTTCTCGTAGAGGAAGGTCGCTACAAAGGACATATCTGCAATGACATGAAGAGCTGAAAGCAGAAGACAGTTATAGCAGACATGTAGAGCTAGGAAAGGCCAAAAGTATGGAGGCCAACAAAAGGGATCAAAATGGCAGCAACAGTAAGAAGCAGAAAATATATGAAGCATATTTTTCCCCTTTCTTCTTCCTTTTCTCCTATAAAAATGAAGAAAAACAGGAAAAAAAACCCCACAAACCCAAGCAGAAATAAAAAACCACAGATGCAGGACAGTGAGTGGCATAACAATGATGCAAGTTCAATCTAATATTTAATAAACACTTAGGCAAAGTGGAATTAGTTTGACAGGTAACAATACCACTGACTTCACAATAAGGCCAGAAACAAGGATTACTGCCTTGTGAGCTAGGATGCTTGGTTTCAAGCTCCTATGTCACATGAGAAGGGGATTTAAAATGGAATCTGTACTTCCAGAGTTTTATACTGTGAGCTGCTGAGATTGAAATCAGATAGATAGAACTTCTATCTCATGCTCTCTGCTGTCCATCTCCGTGCACCTGCACCATTCCATGATGGAGGGGTGGGGCTGAGTGTATGAGTATAGCCAGGAAGCTGGCAGGGGTCAATCTCTACAGGATTTGCATGCCTATTGGGACTGACTGCACTGTAAAGCACCATTTAATTGCATAGGAGTATTAGGTACCTACATAGTGGTAGAAAGCCTGAGCAAGATTTGGGCAGGGTGAGGGTGAGCAGCTCAGGTCCGCATCCTAAGGGAGGTGGTAAGATCTGTGCCTAGTCCAAGTTTTTCAGCAATTTTTGAAAATGTTACCCGGTTGCTTCAACTGGCCTAACTTTTCTAGGTGCTGCTAGACTCAATGTTTGTTCATTTGTTTCTAATAAGTTGGAAATGTTGAGGGGGAGCCAATTTAATAGGCATGGTGGAACTCATCAACAGATGGAGCTAAGGGAGACTTTTGTGTTTGTATGTCTTATAGAACAAAACACAACCAAGTACAGATCAGTGACACTGTTGTGTGATTTATTACTCAGAATTTTGTCCATAGCAGGAATGCAACTGTCGTAACTTAGAGGGGGGGAAAAAAAATGTTTTTATTGAAAAGTTTTCCACTTTTTCTAGTTATTCTAAAATTCTTCATCTGTGATGAGCAAAGGAAGGATTTAGTTTCCATTTGCCTGTTACATAAAGCTAAAACATGTTAAATACATATGCTAAACATTTTTCTCTTAAAACTGGCCTCCTACAGAAGCACCACAGCTGGGCAGAGCACTCCCAGCTCTGTCAACAGGAGCATTACCATTGCTTCAGTGGGAACAAGGCCGAGCTCATAAATCCAGGATGAAGACATTTCTGTCTCTTTCCTCTGTTCTTGGTAATGTTTTTGTTCTTCTCCCTCCAACATCATGCTTAGTCACCATCAGCAGGTAGGTTGTGTAATAGCTATTCAGGGACAAATGTACTGAAAACAGTTCCATAGGTCAAGGTCATAGCTTCACTCCAAAAGGAAAAATACTGTCCTAAAAGAACACTCTCAATAGGAAGGCTGTTCTGAACTTACAAATGTGTCCACGTTGCATTTGAAAGTCAGGACAACACAACATTCTCAAGAGCATGTTGCAACTCTGATTCACATTCATTCATGCAAGAAAAGGGCTTTATATTCTACAGAGTGGGATGTCTTGGGGATTATCTTCTCATAGGGATCTGGTGTCTGTAGCTGCTAAACTTTTTCAGCCTCAGCACCCAAAATCCATCCTTTAAGGTCTGAAATAATTAGGAAAATTTATTTTTTAAATGTGCTTTACAATTTTTTTTTTCACTGTGATGATATTGTAATATAAATATTCATAAAGGAACTTTGTGCATGAAGAGAAGCACTAGCCAAACAGGGATTTGCCATTATTGCCACTAGAGGATGAACATTAAATGAGTGAAACTACATACTAGTAGTTTCACTACTCCCAAAGTCTATTCCTTTCAAAGTATACATACATAGTATGACAAAAAACTAGCCATATCATTTAAACTTAAAAATTTAATTCTAGTAGATTTGTGAGTTTACTGGAGACATTAAAGAGAGTTCAAGCTCTGTAAACAAAATAAATACTAATTGCTTGGTGGTTAGTTTTTTTAATTTATTTTTGCCCTATGGATGCTCTTACATGTGAAGTATGATAACAGTGTAGTTTTCTAAGTGCAATTTGATACATGTACTTTCATATTTTCCAACATAAATTAGAACGCAAACCTTTATTTGGGAACACCATTCACTAAGGTTTCCATACAAGGTACTATAAAAGCCTGGTGGAAGTGCCTTGGGATTGTTACATGCAATTAACTGTTGATTCTGTGGTTGTAGAGCATCAGATAGATGTTGCAAAACCCTTGAAGAACCAGTTGATTGTATTAATATTCTCATTAAATACTATAAGCAGTTTTATAACTTCTGCAAACTCATGAACACCTAAATTATTCCAAAACAAATGCTATATAGTCTTTTCTATTTATTTTTAAACATTCTAGAGAGGAAATAGAAGTAGCCTCCAAAACCATGAGACCCTTTAGTTTTTTGCATCTGTCTCCCCGATATAGCTTGAAAACTCGGAAAGACCCAAAAGTCAGTTCTGTGTTACCATTCAGTATAATTTGTTTTCCTCCACTGAGAAAGCCTTTGGGATTTTATTGGCATCAACTAATTCCATGAACCTGACAGGGCGACAGCCTTGGTCCCTGAAAAACTTCCCTTCATTTACTGTGTTCTGAATTTCAGAAGCTTTACATTGCACTTGAAATGAAGGCAAAGGTGCCTTAGACATTAAGTAGCCATATTTCCTGGATTCCTTTTGCATTTAATGTAGCCCAAAGCAGGGCCATAGAAGGAATTTTGCAGCAACTACACTCTGGCCTCCTAAGGTCTGGAACTTGTCCCACATGACCTTTCTACTTGGCCTAGCATCATGGAGGGCATCACCCCAAGTAGCACTTTGAGGTGTGACAATAGAGTTGGAGTTTTGGCAGAAGACCAGTGTCAGATACCAGAGGGTATCAGATGGGAAAGGAATCCAGCAGTGAAGAGCAGGCACTAGAGACAAAAAATGTCTGTGTCTTATAAGGAAGGAAAGAGCTAGAGGCCAGATTGGAGAGGACATTAGATGAAGACATTTGAAGACCAAGAAACTGGATGGGCAGGAGCCAAGAGTGACTTTGAGAGGCAACAGTAAGAAAGAAAACTAGAAGTAGTATCAAGACTTCCTGAGACTAGGATGAGAAACCTGAAGGAACAACTGGAACTAACTATCTGGGAAGGTACAAATAAACAAGAGGCAGAACTGGGTCATTTGGATTAAGCTTTGGGTCATGCAGCCAGACAAATCTGTGCTTTTCCCAGGGGTAGAGGAGGGTTTTACACTAACCTTGCACTTGCCTGATCTTAGTTCAGCCCCTGGCAGAAATCACAGATACTGATGAAATGCCTGCAGGCTCAAGGGGAATAGCAGCACATCTGCAACCATGCCTATTTTATCTCAAAAGCAGCTTGGGATCTACACCAGCCAGGAGCTCTCTGGTTGCCAGAGGAACCTGTGGAGGCCAGACAAGCAGTCCGGGTAACACACACAAACAAATTCCAGAACATTAACTAAACATGAAACCAAGTGAGCGTGACTTGGCTCATGACCCGAAGGACAGCATCACCCCCCTGCCTAGCTAGACAGAAAGCCAGGTCTGAGGATAAGGCTGTTCTCCTGAGAAACTGAAGAATTTCACTTCAAGAATCACTAGCAAAAACATCCTAATTCCTTTTAAAGCTTGAGAGAGGTTGTAAAACCACAACTCCACTCTTACATTTTGGAGTGTAACACAAATGCTATAAATTGGCCTGTCCCCTAATGTTGGCATGGGACATACTTCTTCTTTACCAGCTTGGATGTGAGATATTACAAGTTACAGTTTGTGGGAAGGAAATGCAAAAGTGTTCCTTGCCTCCATTCTAATTGGCAGCTTCTTTTAAGTGGGACCTCTTCCCTTTGAGTAATTAGTGCCTGGAACAACTGCAAAACCAGTATAAGCCAGGAAAGTGCATGTACTAGAACCAAACAAGTGCAGAAATGTATGTATGTAGGTGGTAAATCTGTTCTGGATTCCTGCCGCTGACACTGCACAGATAACTTAGAAGTGATAAACTCTGCCTGTTTAATCTAAAGATTAAATAACAGACAACAGTAGGAACTAAAATGAGTATTGTGCTTTTTGCATCAATTCTTGACTGATACTTCACAAAGTTCCTTTGAGCAAAATTGCAATTTTAACAATATCGCTGTCAGGTAAGACACCCTGCTTGACCTGTAGGCAGCAGCTCTAGAGGAAAATAAAAACCAAACAGGAACCCCATAGTCCCTCAAAACACACAGCCAAGGGATAAGTATCTCCAATACAACAGCAAGTTGCACTTACAATCTAAGGCCAGGACAAACTGATTTTGAACCAAAACTTCAAAATAAGTGTCATTAATTAGTAATCTCTAAAGAATGGCCTCCGTCCTTGGTGCCTCTCAGTATTTCCTCATCTCAGCAGGTAGCAGCAAAAACATTCCAGATTGCATCAGCTTTGATTACCCTTAAGATGAAGAGATTCTCTTTGGCTAACCAGGATTACACTCTATGTGGCCACTAGGACTTTGTCTAGTGACTTCTTGTTAAGAAAGATCAGCAACCCTATAAGACCTGAATGTTACACGAAAGATTAAGGCCAGGGAGAGCTGTGACAGGATGAAGAATGATTCTTACACATTAAGTTCTTCCTCCCTTCTTTGTTCTAAGCCTTTCAGCCATTATAAATTAACATTGACTCTCATGTAGAGGTTCTTCTTAATTAATACCTGACTTCTAGATTTAAGAGGAAAGAATGACAAAACAAATAAACAAGAGAAAAAGAACATTTTGGAAGGAAAGAGGAAGTCTAATGAAGAGTATGATTTATTGGAATTTGCCATTCCCACATGATGAATGTCGCAGCACTTATTCCACAGGTAGCCCAATCAAGCTTCTTCAATTGTCAGTTCATGTTTAGTTGCCTCCTCAATGTTATTAAGTTGACGAAGCAGCCATTCTCTTTCTTTCTTTCTCTATTATAGAGGAAAAAATATTTTTAATCAACCTAATCCATTCAGATAATACCTGCTTTCAAAAACAAATAACCTATGCAAAGGACTTACAACCCGACTCAATTTTGGCTGAAGTTTTCCATTTGTTTTAGGCAAAGAAGCTTTTACTCTCAAAACTGGCAAGTGTTCTTGAGTTTTCAACATGCTCAAGAAAAATTTGGTACAGAGAAAAAGTCAAACTAGAACAAAATTTGTTGGCTTCACACTGACATGACAACCTTCAGAGTCAAACTCTGATGCCTTCCTGTCCGTTCAGTGGGCTTTCCACAGGCCCTTAGCAAATAATTAAAGATTCAGAAAATTGAGTTCTTCTGCATCAAAGACAACCAACACTTGCAGAGCATCTATTAAACTAAGCTTTCCCCAGGAAAGCCTACATTAATCAAAAGGTCTGCTCACAAGATCTCATTTGCAATGATTGCCATTCTTTTTACAAAGCACTACAATTTGAATTTAACAGAAAATGGAGCAGATTATTTGTTTCTCAAGTTTGAGCTGACTTGCTAACATTAAGAGACTTCAGAGATTCAATTACTGATTTTTTCCTATTTTTACATGTCTTATAAATAAAGATATATTTAAAAAAATTTATGTATTTTTTTCCCACTAGGCTAAACAATGCCCAGTCACAAGCCAAAGCAAAGCTTGGCAGTTTGCATGGCATCTCTGATTAGGAATGGCATCACAGAGTCTACCAGGCTATGACCCAATTCATAAATAGATGTCCTCACTGCTAAAGTTATGGAAATGTTCTATTAGCAAATTATTCCCACTTTACTAGAAAGATCTGTATATCTTCAGCTTTGGTAGAAGTTTGTGTAATTTAGCTATTGAATAACTAAATGAAAGCCTTTACCTGAAGAGCTTTATCAATTTTCTTCTTATTGGATTTTGCTACTGGGGGATCTTTTATCCCTGGTATTCCAGAAACCAGCCATGAAGGTCCAGTCTTGGGGGCTCCTGAAGCATCCACAGATGCTCTGGCGGTGGCTTGAGTTTCTATGTTTGGGACAGCCTTGTGAGCTGGCTCTTGATTTGATTCATCAGAGGCCAGCACAGTAGAAAGCCTTCTTCTAGAAAATACAATCCGAGAGCTTTGGCTTTTCTCTTTATTTAGTTCTTGCAAATCAAATGCTGTTGAAAGCCTTTTCGGGGACATATGAGGGATGTATACATCAACACGTGCTGATGATACTTGAGATAATGTTCTACTTAGATTTGATTTTGGCATTGGCGATCCATAAACTCTCTTTGTGGCATCTTGGTCTTTGATTGACTGATTTGTCACATCTGTAAGAGATGGAATTGTTCTCGAAAACATTGATTCTACTGGGGTGCTGTGTTTCACCATTCTCCTTGTCAGAGATCTTTTAACATTCAGAAATGAATCTTCTTCCTCTGACATCTTGAAGTCAGGGTTATTTCCTTAAGGAAATAAGAAGATTGTGTCATTGTTCACATTGTGAGAGAGGCAACGTGAGCTGCTTTTTAACAGCAAGCTGTTAAATCAAATCCAAAGTGCTCCTATTTTCACGTCTATATTCTGTCTTTGCACGGAGTTTATCCTTTATATAGATCAGTGTTCAAGCATTTGGAAGAGCCATGTTTAGAACAGAACATGAGAACACAGCTTATCATACATCCAACACTTCTCTCCCTCATGCCTTCTGCATGAGGAGCTCCAGGTGTGCCAGAATCTTTAAAGATCTTTCATTAACTGCAACATCAGTAAGATAGTGTTTTCTCCTTTCAAGTATATAAAGAATGTACTTTTGGGGTTTCAGCTGCTAGCACTCCATATGTAGTTGAAAACTGTTAGATGGAAGAGGGACTACTTTTGTGTAGCAAAAAATCAAGTGCTCTAAACATATGGGGCGGGGGGAATTTCTGGATTTGCCAATGATCCCTTAATTAAATTACCATTTTGTTTCCCTTAAGTCCTTACAAGGGGGCTCAAAAACCTCTAATTCCCTCCCATTTACTTGACACTTGTCTCACTTCAGCTGATCCTGAGCTTTGATTCTAAAAAAATACATGCTCCATGCAAGTCTATTTTCAACTGAATTTACAATGTCAAGGTTGCTTTTGCTAGTAGCATTATTCCTATCCATTTGCAAATCCCCCATAAAAAGAAACTACTTTTTATCCTTGCTACTTCTTGGGTAGAAAAGCCCAACATAAAGATATCAATTTAAGATAAATATCTAAATCAAGCAAGCAGTTAAGAACTCCTAGTAATTGTTGAACTCTTCACTTTTATGAGGTTGTTCAGATATTTCACACAGATTGAGTGCCCCATATTCTAAGCTGTATCTACTGTATCTAGACTGTGGCCTTGAAGGGGCAAGACAAAAGGACTACCATGAAGAAAAGGAGGCATATTTGCTGAAGTAAAAAGTATTTGTCGTCCATTCCTTGTCAAAGTTTTGCACCTGTGCAGCATCTGAGTTTTCTAGTAGAGTTTCACATCCACTTTGTGTTTCTAAACACAAAGGTGGCAAGAGATAGCACACTGACTCTTCAATGCAGCAAAAACAGGTGTTCTTTTTTTCCATTAGAAAGGGGGAGTAAAACTCCATAATATTTTTTTATCTGGATACCCATTTCTTCTCTCATTTCTTAGCAGTTCTAGCTTTTGTGACACGTGGACAGCAGTCAATTTACAGAGACTGCCTTTTTCCTTTCCTGTTTAGACAGATTGACTTTCTTTTGTCTTTATCATAGGAGCTTACATGATTAAGCTTAGAAAGGGAATAAGGAGTTTGCAGCCACCCCTCCAATCCCCAAACCTATATATTTTAATGCTTTACCCTGCATTATTAAATGGTCAGCTAAAAGCTATTTCTTACTTAACTCAGTTTTCTACAATTTTTTTCACCCAAAGCTTTTGTAGTAAAAAAACAATTATTTTTTTCACATTTCTTAATGCTTTAGAAAAATGAATATGTATAAGCAACAGGTTTTTCTGCTCTAACACTACTATAGATAAAGGAAAGAAGTCTAAAAACAACAGAGAAATATAAACTATTTGTGAAT
>VWYI01038312.1:11937-36479 GCA_013399455.1 Anthoscopus minutus | reverse complement strand
GATGCAGCACTCCAGATGTGCCTCACTAGAGCCAAGTAGATGGAAAGGATCACCTCCCTTGTCCTGCTGGCCACATTCTTCCCAATGCCCTCCAGGATACTACTGGCCCTCCTGACTGCAAAGGCACGCTGACAGCTCTAGAAGGTCCCTGTGTCAGGACTTGGAGTTATTCCTCCTACACTTGCACTTGTTGAACCCCATCAGGCTTCTCTCTGCCCAACTTTCCAGCCAATCAAGGTCCCACTGAATGGCAGCGCAGCCTTCAGATGTACCAGCCATTCCCCTCAGTTTGGAGTCAACAGCGAACTTGCTGAGGCTACATCCCATCCCTTCATCCAGGGATATTCTTATTTCTAACAGCTATTTCTCATCATTCAATATAATCCCTAGGGCTGTCATTGGGGTCATATTAGTTTCAGAACATCCTGGGATGTTTTCCCTTGTACAGAACTTAATTAGTTCCTTCAGTCTGCCCATTCGCTATTATTAGGGCAGTGAAAAACATACACGCTCCTACTGCCTGCAAACTGTTAATGCTAAAGTGTGGCACCAATCTTTGTGTCCTATAAGCAATCTCTGCTCCTCCATTGTGAAAGGAAAGTCACTTCCCATGAAAACCTGAGTTTCCAGCTGCACTGAGAATTACTGTTGCTGCAGGAGATACACTGCTGAATTGCTCCTGTCTCCTTCACTCTTAGCTCTGAGCTAAGATACTGAGTCTTCTGAAGTCTGCTTCCATTTTGAAACATATTTCATTGTCTTTCATGTTCACACACTGAGGAGTTAAAAGGGCTTTTTTGTGATAGAAAGGCAGTATAAGTGTGAAAGAGTTCCATAACAAGTAGCACTCACTGAGCAATTAGAGATCCTGCTTTTTTTTCTCGAGGTCTGGGTTCTTAATATTCAGATCTCAATACTGATTCTGATAATCTGGGAAGTGGGTAGAATCTGTGAAAGGATCTAGAGAAGCTGACTTTGAGACACACATGTCTTTTCTTACTGCATTTTTACTTAACATAGCAGGTCAAATAGCAGAATAAACCAGGGTTCTGCAGATGAACTACAGATAGATAGTAGAGGACTGGGTAATTTGAAGAGTGTAAATGTTTCCTTTGTTCTTGTCTTGGGAGCACAAAACTGCCCATAACCTTGAGGGAATGGTTATGGTTGGCATATCTGTCATAGCTTAGAGCATCCAAAACATTAAGGTCAAGATAACAAGAAAACATCACAACGCAGCTAGACTCACAGTTGATAGATTGTCTAATTATCTCAGTCCTGGGATGAATAAAAACCAGAGCCATTCCCAGGAGATCCTTCGTAGGAGCTGGGCTGACAAAGGTTTAGTCATGTATGGCAACACTAGCAAAGATCTAATAAGATTAGTGTGTTAAAAAAAAAAGAAACGACAAAACTAACAACTACAAAGCCTCTCTCCTCTGTCCTTAGAAACACTGCATTTGTCAGGTACTTAGGAATAGAAGAAGATGGAAGTCTTTATGTACTGCTAGCATTGGTAACCCATCAAATGTGAAGAAAAATGGCTGGTGCCTTAGACAGATTTTTCTCACAAGTATCCAGGATCTGGGCTGGACTGATTACATTCATGACTCAAAAATAAAAAATGAGATGCTGCAATTAAACTGACTAATAGGCAGCAGAGATTTTGGTGAATTGATGCCATCCAGGCAAGAGGTTTCTTAATCAATCACACAGAAAGTAGAGACAAAGCAGTTGCAATGGAAAGTATCATTAAGTACGCAACTTCCAGAGTGGCTTCATTAAGGAGAATAACATTTTCTCCAAATTCTGACTCAGGCTGAAAATGGAAATAATATTTGGAGATGGATTATTTGTTTTAATTTTCTCCTTTGCAGACAGTGACAGAAATGAGAGTGAAGGGAAGCAATTTTCCCCAACCAGTCTGTCAAAGGTGTTTTCCTTGGGTCCATGATACCTTCTTAGAGCTGCATTTACACTGCTCTAAATTATACCAGAGTTAACATACCTGAATTTTGGAAACTTTGGAAATATTGATAGTGTTATGAGGGATATTTACCACTTCATGCGCTGAGGGGAGGGAGACAAGGGATAGAAATCCTGCCAACAGTTTTTTTTGGTAACACATTTTTGTTTTAAATGGTAATGGACTATGGGCTGGACATATATGACCCACAGGTCAAGTGAAGACTTCTGATTCTCCCAAGCAGAAAAGAAAATACAGTCTCTGGAGAGGCCTCTGAAATTTGTGACTGTTTCTAGAAATGGTATTTCTTGTATCAGGGGATATAAATGACAACTAAAACTCCTTCCTCCCCACATTCTAGGAGAATTTGTGCATGGGATTTTATATTCACCCGGATCAAGAACAGTTTGTAAATCGATCTCTGGAGAAGAGATAATTACGAACTCTATGAAGGACAGGAAAGAGCTGTAGAAGAAGAGGAAGAGGAAGAGGAAGAGGAAGAGGAAGAAGAAGAAGAAGAAGAAGAAGAAGAAGAAGAAGAAGAAGAAAAAGAAGAAGAAGAAGAAGAAGAAGAAGAAGAAGAAGAAGAAGAAGAAGAAGAAATGTATGGAGATTTTAAGCTAGGAAATTAGTGAAGGGGTTTTATAATAAATTCTGAGGCAAGGAAGAATTCTTTCCTGAAGGAAATGAAGAAAGACCTGTTCAGACTTCCTGCATCTCAAAGGCAAAAATCAAGAGAAGAAAGGTATTATTAGTGTGTTGACATTGGAGCTGATGCAAGCACTAATGGCTTGAGCAGTGTATCACAGCACTACAGGATTGCCTAGGATCATGCTGATAAGATCACTTCTCAGATTACAAAACTGTGGAACAAAATGTGATTTGTTATGATTGAGGGTTGATTCTGATCTGTGTGTTTTGGAGGTGCAGTGACAGAGTCATTTGGGCAAAAAAAAGAGAAAAAAAGACTACCTAAGAGTTGTTGTCTTTATTACATTCTGGCACTCAGTGTGCTGGGACCTGCCCTACGTTTGGCAGCCTTATGTGCACCTAACCTTATCTTTGACCTCCCTTTTCCTGGGAGACAGCCCTTTACTGCCTGAAGCAATGGAATCACAAGTCTCCCCAAGCACAGGACCATTAAAGAAAGGTGAAGTGGTGGAGGGTGAAAATTAGTCAGGGTCTTTTGACAGAGGGGAACTGGCTAATTCAAATGTCATTTGCCACAGCGTAGAAACACCTGTATGGTGAACTGGGATGATAATCCTACCAAAAAAAAATCTCAGTTACCCTCTCCCTCTTTTCCATATATGTGTAGAGCAGCCACAGGTGTCTGAGGAGGCTAGGTTTATGGATATAATTATTAACTTATAGCACGGTCCTCAGTACCTTATATGTTGTAAGGGAGAGCAAGGCAGGAAGAACTGTTGGACTTGTGGCTCTATGCAGTACACAAAGTGAGGCTGAGGCAATGATACTCTAGGTATCCCCTTCCTCTCAGTAAATCACAGCATGCTCATTTCGACCTTAACTATGAAGGTCTACTAATTAAACCTAATTAACCCTAATTTATTATACTTGTACATTTAAGTTATGAAGATAAGTACAAACCCCATGTGGATACACTAATAGGCATGTGATATCTACAAACATAATATTTTTTATTGTAAATCAAGCTAAACTGCAGTAAAATTTTATGGGTTGGTTTGTTCTATCTGCTTTGTTTTATCTGTTTTGTTTTCCTGTTAGTGTGGAAGAAAATGAAGCTTATTTCTGTACTGGAATAGCCGAGGCCATCAAGACTTCCACTGTAGAAAACTTCTGACAGCAAAAAGCTTTCTTTTGTCAGTACTTGTTGCTATTTACAGTTCCCAGGAGGAAGGTGACAATGTCCATTACATTGGGGGAAAAAAAGGCAGATAAGTGCATCTAAAGCTATATATACATCCATCCATATATCTATCTCTGCTTTTACCCTTTGTGATCTGCTAGAAAACACCAGGTGAAGATGGTATATTTGCAGTAGGATTTAGTTGGAGATGTATCCAAATCTCTACAGTAAGTCATCCTGTGGGCTCAGCACTGCAAACAAGTTGGGCACATTCCCATTTATCACCTGGGAGTAAATCATGCTTTTAGAGGTCTGTCTTTCAACACACAAACATTTCTCCTGAGGTGCCACAAGAGATAGGAAGGGAGATTTGTTCCAGGTTCCTGCCTTGTTCCTGCGCCTGCTGTCTTGAGTTAACTATCAATTTACTGGAGTAAAAGCTGCTAAGAAAAGTGACCTAGTAAAAAACACAATAGATGGCTTACAAACACACTCTGTGCTGAACAAGTGAAATAAAAGAGTCTTATTTTTCATAGATAGCTGTGCTTTCTTGTAGATTGTGCTGCACTCAGCAAAATGGTGTCTATGGAAAGAGTGCACTGTTGGGATTAGATATGGGCCTGCTTTTACTTGGAAACATTTTCTACTGTATGGAATTGCTATAGCCTTGAGCCATACATCTGTAAACATTGTCCTCCACAGATGACTTGTTATCATGAGCAGAGTCTTATTTTAGGGGCTAAAAGTCCTCTTCTTCTTTTAGGGGATTCACTGTTCCTCTTGTGATCCCAGAAGAGGTTTGTCTCTTGGCTTAAGCACCAAGTGGCACAATGTTTGTCAGTTTCCCTGGTGATCTTGTCCTGTATTCATCAAGCCTGACATGATGGCTTTATTTTTTGAACACATCTAAGAAGTAGCTGGAAATAGTGGCATTCTTACTACTAAACTTAGGTATTTGTGTTAGTCTCTGGGGATGAAAACCCTAAAGTGCAAAGTGGCAAATAGCTGTAAATAAATATAGGCAGTATCAATAAATGAAGGCAGACAAATATTCAGTTTTTAAACATGGTAAACTGGTATAATTTTCAAAGTCTGGTAGCCTACATTACAAGTCTGTATTTGTCTTACATTTCTGTTCACTGCCTCCTCCACTTTTTAGTGTATCAAGACCACCCTGGTGAAATTCTACCTGCTTCTACCAGGGAGGATAATCTTGTATGTGTGAGATTTCCCTAGGGCTTCTGAGTGATTCTTTGGAGTTGCTTTCAGAGTTCTTTATGTGCCTGTCTCCTAATGAGAGATCATTTTTCATAGAAAAAAAAAATTCTACTTTTCTAGTGTGCTTCTAAATGAACAAGCCAGGAATCTTTTAAACAGACAGGCAGAAAAGTATTTTCCATCTGTGTTAACCATGTGTCACTGCTCTGGAGTCTCAGCATCTTTCTCCTTGCCCAAATGCCAGTTGTTTTCAAAGAAAACAGAGCTTTCTGAAATTTATGTCAACAAATGTATGTACACATATGCATAAGGATGTGTAAATGTGCAAATTGCTGTCAATTACTACTTTTTTTAAAGATGTGGTGTTTGCTGGTTGTCCACAGCAGTGAAAGGGAAAATCTATTTTTACCTTAACTCAGTCATTTTTAGTGAGTGCAACTATGGTTTCAGTATATCACACTACTAATTTTAGACTTATATTGGGGATGAAGCTGGCAGAAAAATGAGAGTGTAATGCATTAGGCATCAGGGAAAATTGGAAAATACAAATAAAGCTAGGTATTTTAGGTGGTGTTTTTCTTCTCTATATAGCTATTACCATTCTGAAGCCATCTGTTTTGTAACTGTGAGCTATCTCTTCAACTTTGCCAACATTAAAATTAATGGTTGAATAATTTTTAAAAACTTTACCTGGTTTAATACAATTTCCACTTTTTTGAATAAATCTTCAGATAATCAGAGACTCCAGATGAAGTAGAAAAGTATGCAATAGTTTTCTGGACAGGGAAAATGTTATGATCCAGCTTTGCAATTTTATGGCAGACGGTAAATGTAGCTGTGTTGGACTGACTCATACAGCAGGTACAAGTAATATATACTAGGCTGTGCATCCATCAGTCAATGCTTTTAAACACATAAGAGCTGTGGACTTCTGTATTTCTTTGCATTTTTTTAGGTATCAGTTAATTGTGTTGATTCTGCTGTGAAATGCATCCATTTCAGAGGTGCTCTATACTAAACTCAGTAGCTTTGGGGGGACTCTGAGGAATAAAATCAATATAGTGCAGATTTAACCAGCCCTAGGAGTGCAGACTTGGGCATGGAAGATGTCAAAAAGGACAGGAGCGTTTGAGGCTCTCCCAAAGGGGGACTAGTGAAAGGTGCTCTCCAATGAAAAAATATTTCAGTTGCTGGACTATTTTCAGGAACACTGGGATAGAGAAATCATTAAGCTGTCTTAGAGTTTCTTAGACTTCTGTTTAGTGTTTTTTTTCTCTCTCCTTGGTAAAATCTTTGGTTGCACTGCAGTCTCTGGCAGCCTTTAGAACTGGAGAAAAACAGCAGTCTTTCATGTTGACAAAGAAAAGACAGAAAGAACAAAGGCTTTTTTATCCATTTTCTTTATGATGAATGAAGATGGCTAAAAATTATACTTCAAATTTTTTCCTGTTTTGATTTTCTGCATTAGAAATGCATTTGAAATTTATACTTACTTTTTTAAAGGCTGTTGGAATGATTGAAAACCAGACATAAAAAGTATGTAGGCGATTAACATCTGTTTGACTGGAACAGTTGGTAGAAAAACTTTCTTTGTCAAATGTTCACCAATCCTATCTTTTTAAATGTGGCTAAGAAAATGATCCTGTACTTAATCTTTGAAGCATGTAAAAAAATAAGACATAAGCTAAAAAGCATCCTGTAAGTAGCCAATGACAGTAGAAAAATCCAAACAATGGCCAACATATGACTTGAAAATATCAAGGGAAAATACTTGAAGCCTTATTTCAATCGCTTTTATACGTTATACAAGAACATGAAGGAATCCAAGCATATTTTTCTTATCTTTACTGGGTACATTTCAAAACTGTTTTTTAAACAGAGAGTCAGTGGAGAGGTAAGTAGTTAAGATAATATGTCGTTATGCAATAAGTGTTATAGCTAGGAAGTAGTTTTGTATCTTGCAAGTGTGCAGATAAGGAAAAAATCTTTTCAGGGGATGGTTCTTTATTAAAAATAATAACCCTCTGATAGAATTAGAGCCGTACTTGCTGGTTAAAAACATGATTAGGAATCCACTCTTGTTTTGCTGTGCTCTTGATTGAGTTGTACTGCTCAGATTTGTTGATAAGGTCTCTCTTCTTGCTATGCAAAGACACAGGATCTCATTCTGCTTCAGACATTTTCGTACTCAGACACTGTGACACACAACAGGCCTCTTAAATAATGCCAGTGTTTTCTATGAGGTCACTGAAGAGTGTTATTCACAACCCTCTTTATGTCAGGCAGCGGAACAATGCCTCAAATTATATGTGTAGTAATATATTTTTGAGAGCCTAGTGAGATTTTTATCCTGATTATTAAACTGTCCTTTCTGCTGAAAGATTCTCCTGAGAAAGGATCAACAGCTCTTCTTTAGATGATGGCAGTAGGTCACTTACTAGGGGCAGCTACACAGGCATGGAGAGGAGGTATGCTGTTCTCCCCTGTCTAACATTGCAGCTGTACAGTTCCTTGACCTGTGATGCAGCTGTAATCCTCTTCAGCTTACATGCCCTCCTTCCTCTCACTTCACACTGGCAATTCTTCTTTTCTTTCTGATTTTGTTATTTATGTTATTACTGGATAGAACACCTATTGCCTTTTGTCTTCCATTTAAATTTTATTTTAGGATCCTGTCACACAATGGAATAGCTAAATAACTGCTCCATACTTCAGTGATATTTCTTTCAAGCACCATTGCTAAATTACGAAAGCTGCTGCTTAAGCAGCATTGCTCACAAGAGCTTCCATTGCATTTTGAACAAGGAAATCATTAGTGGGGCTCTTGCTAGCACCATGTCTTTGAGAATGGTGTCAGCAATGTTTGCCATAGCAAACAGCACTCTTTCTTGTTTCTGTAAAGGTAGATGGCATCCAGGCTGTGCTGGGGCAGCCATGCAACTGTCTCCTGCCTGCAGCAAGAGGCAGTGTCCCTGTTTGCTGCTGTCCTTTTAGCATGTCTGAGCTGCTAGGGCTGAGATCTAACATGCTGTCATGTTGTTTATGGAAAAAAAAGCCTCTTTCTTCCTAGTCAAAGAACTGTATTTTCTCTGGGATAAAGCTGCCACCTCCAAAATTGGAGAGGAAGGATTCTGCACCCCTGAGCATCTGGATGCAGATGTACACTTAAGAATTCAACTTCCAAGGAGTCCTTTCTGCGTCTTAATCTTCCTAAGGTAAGCCAAATGGCAAAGCACAGACATACTTTTACCTTCCTCCAAAGTATTCTTGTAACCATTTCCTACAGCTGAATTCTGGGAAAGAAAAGATTTTTTCCTATCCACATTTCTTAATCCTTTCCTGTTTCCTATTACTTGTCAGTGGACTGGTGCAGGAGAACAACATTGTTGCAGCATAAAATCACGTGAATGGTCTTGCTTCTTTGGAATAAAGCTTTATTTAGCTCAGTAGATTGTCTTTAATGGCTGTATGGGGTAGAAGAAAAACTAAGCAAGCATCCTTCACATTATATGTTCCCAGATTCCAGGTATTCTCCCCTGCCAGGATTCCCTGAGCCTGTTCAGTTTGATCTAGCAGAACTTAACAGATCAAGTGCACATCCAATTTTTTGCATTCATGACATACTTTGGCAAGGAATTCCACTGATCAGTTCTACCATGTTGCATGGAGACAGTCATTATCTTCACTTTTATCTGTCTGACTAATTTCATCTTATGGCCACTAGTTCTTGTGCTGCAGAAGACAGTGAGGGTCTAATCCTTGTCTGGCCTTCTGGAAGCTCTTTGAATTTTGAAAACCTCTGCTGTGTTCCTTGTCAGGATGTCTCTTTGCCAGCTGAAGAGTCCAGCTTGTCCTTGGAAGTGATTTTGTACTTTGAATTTTCCTGGTGTCTTCTCCTGAGCCTTTTTTAAGTGCTACCACATATTGTTTGTATGTTTTTTACCCACGGGAGCCAAAGTATCAAGGTGTGGGTTCTATCTGGCAGGACATTTAGGCTTTTGTTCTCTGTTCTTTTTCTTATAATTTCTACTCTTCCTGGACTGCCTTCAGTGCTGAACCAATATTTCCATAGTATTGTGGATCACAGCCCCTGCCTTGACTCACCTTTCCTGACTTACTGTACATCTTTTGTCCAAAATAACCCCTGCAATATCTAGGTGTGAAAGTTCAGCCCTATTGGTCTGTATGTGCATCTGCTGCTCCAAGTTCCTGTCAATATGCTTAGGTAGCTATAGGGCAAAGTCTGTGACCTTATGTATGCTTTTTATCTTCCCCCAACAGAAATTCTGAGATTAAACAAATGCACATTTTCTTATTAGATTTTCAGACACTAAGCAGGCCAGAGGACTTTCCTCACCTCCACACAAGGCACAGCATCCCCTCAGCTATGTGGAAGTGGCCTCAAGGCCAGAGAAAAGGATGCAGGAGGATGCTGGATCATGGAGACAGTCAGAGTGTTGATTATTGACACAGTGTCAGAGCAAAGGGGTGTCTGGCTCAGCAGGTGGAAGTCTCTGGCACTCACACCAGGAGTGGGCCAGCCTTGAGCAGAGCTCTGGACCCAAGCGCTGGCTCACAGCCACGCTCTGCAAACCCCCAAACACCCAGGGCAGGAGCATGGATGAGAGAGAGGCCTGTCATGGGATTGCCAAAGAGGTTTATTCCCTTCACACTTCTCCCACAAGAGAGCTCAGTACTCAGATTACAACCACTGATATAAGGGGGAGGAGCAAGGGGAGGGAATGAATGAGCCTGTGAGGGAAACTCAGGGGAGGAGAACAAGGAGGGGTTTACAAAGTATAAACCAATAAAGGATCACAGTGGGAGGGAAAAGGTTACATAAAGCAACGAGGGACTGAATAACGGGGGATCAATAGGGAACATTCGTGAACAAAGGGCGGTTTTCATAGTGAATTGACAGCTGGGATGAAGGATACACCTAGGACTAAACATAACGGGGGAGGTTCACAACTTACCAATATAGAAAGTAGTTAAATGAAATACAGTAAGCAAAAAACATGCTGCAACAGATTATCAGAGAGAATCAGTCTGGAGGGGAGGACATTGCCCATCACACCCTGTGCAGAGCACTGTAGAAAGCAGCCTTATGCTTACTCTCTCACCAAGAAGCTGGTGAAGTCCTAAGCCCTAAATTATTCTGTGCTGGGAAAGAATTCTGGGAAATTATCAGTCTATAGCTAGCCTGTTTTTATATCCTTCCCTAGCAATCTATTTTGTAGCCCCATTAGAGGCATTTTTCTGTTTATGTTTCTTGGCTGCAATGCAGCAGTATGGATCCTCACTAAACCACCTCCATTTTGTTGTCCCTGTAATAAGGAGAAAGATATACACACTTTCTTGCCAGAATTCTCCTCTGGCTGTCTCAGATCTGTGTGACTGTATCTTAAGAGCAGCTTTTTCATGGTCTGTCGCTTGTGCTTTGGTTCTAATTATAAATAAGAAATACATCAGAATCCAAGATTGCTCTTTTTCTACTAAGTGACTTGCTAATTTCCAAACTTCAGAAAAAGTCAGTTTTCTGTTAAAGCTTGAGGCCCCTTGCTCATTACAAATTTTCAGTATGTTGTAAATACAATGCCAGCCAGTTGTCAGGTGCAACTGCTCTGTGAACTCTTTTTGATTGCTACTGCATGCCTATATATATGGTAGGTAGCTCTCGTGTCCTTCCACTGTCTGCTGTATCCGCTTTATTTGAGACTGGAAATATTTTAGCAGCAGGCTACAGAAATTTTTTATGGACATTTCAGAGAAGTCATAACTCAACTACTCTAAAATATTTTCTTTTTTCCATAGTGCAATAAAACATCCTTCTTTTTTATATAGCTGGAGTACCGTTGGGTTCAGGTAGAAACTTTTTCTCACATTTCTTTAGCTCTTTTGTGGAATTAGAAGTAAAGGTAAGTAATTGAAAAAAATTCCACAAAACATAAGTGATACATAGGAGGCATGAAATGCAGAGATAACTGTTCCACGTTTTTAGCCTGTCTCTCTAAAGACTTGTAAAATATTTGCATCTGGAAACAGATAATTTGCTTTAAGTCCAAATACAATGTATTAGAGCAAACCCACATCCACAGCTAAACTCTAAATGTTTGGATCATATCCTCCTGTTCATGGAAGCTTTAGGTTGCTTTGATAATATTATCTAGGATTTTTGTGGTTAGTTTTTTGTATATTTTGCTTGGATTTTTTTTCCTTTTTCCTTTTTTCTTTTTTTTTTTTTTTCCCAAATGCAGAAGAATGTGATTAATAGTATGTTTAATTTCACTAATACTTAAACTTGGACATATTTCCATACACTTGGTCTGTAGCTAACGGCTGTAACAACTGTCATGAATTACTGGAAATGGGATCCTCAGCAGCAACAGATATCATACCCATTTTTGTCTGTTACACATTTTGCAATAAACCCCCAAATCCTCAAATGTAATGGTGACACTTTAGGAGGGAGAGGAAGATTTTGACCCTTGGAAGAGCAGTCTGCGATTTTTGCACAGGCTACAAGGAATCCAGCTGTGGCAGAAAGAAAGCCTCACTTAAAATAAATAATTCTTTTGTTTAACAGTTTGGTGTCTGGCCTAAGACAGAGGCATCTCTGGTATTATGTGACTCTTGCTCCTCCCATCAGAAGTAGGATGTAGTGAGACTGCAGTGACCTATTTTTGTGCTGTACCTTGGAGGCAATCTGAGGATGCACAGAGTCAGTATCACAGCTGTGCTCTGTCGGATCACCAAGCCAATCATGACCTTAGGGAGGATTATGGTGGTTGCCATGTGGCTGCTGCTCAGGCTGGAGCACTGAGCCCTGTGTGGCTGTGCAGCACGGAGGAGCTGCACTGGCTACACAGACATGTAATAGCTGAAGCATGCACCACTTCTTTGGGGGCATTTGATGGGATTTCAGCACAGTTGTATCCTGTCTGCTGTTTATGGACCACTGGTTTTCCTTGTGCCTCTGTAATCCTGAAGGATGATGTAGGCAAGGCACCACAGAATGGCTGAGGGAATGCAATTCCTTGTCTGGAGGTACAGCCTACTTGGGATAAAGAACACCACTGATTTTGTGATGTTTAGATCCTTGAAAGGCATAGACATGGACTTTATGAAAAGTGACACAGCCCTCCAGAGGACCAACAACTATATAGTTTAAAAAATAAATAAAAAGATGGAAAGTAAGGACTGAGAATGCCACTCAAGTTTTATGCAGAGCCACAGCTGAACATAGCGCAAAAGGTTTCTCTGTCAGCTTCTAATAGTCTTCAGGGCAGATAAACCTTTTGTTCCCATGATTATGAGAAACTAAGGGAGAAATAAATGAAACAAGTGAAAAAAATACATCTATCCTCTAAGAGCAAAACAGCTCATCTCCACATATTTTTTCTTGCTTACTCCTCTGTAGTACTTCTGTTTTCCAAGATAAATGTGCTACACAAGCACACAACTAGCACATCCTGGTTTGAAGTCTTTTCTGCAGAAAAACAGAAAGTGAACTGCCAAGGGAAACGTTTTCTTCCCAAACTTGAGGGGAGCCTTTCCAGTGAAAATTTGTATGTTACTAACTGTGACTCACACTAAAAAGCCTGTCAAAGATAATAAATCAACAGGAAAAAAGTATGGTCAAAGAAAATGTAAAGTCATAAAAAGCTCACCTGCTAGTGCCTGGTACAACACAAGGACTCTTTCCTGTTACAGCTCAGCCTACTGATCTGAGAGTTGAACATGCAAAAACAGCTACTTATTGAAAAAAAAGTTGTCATAAAAAATAAGTAATGAACAAAAATCCCCAAGCAGTGACAGAGCAGCTGCCCAAAGTTAACATAGGTATTACCACAGGAAATCAAAAAGGAGACAGAAAGGGCAAAGTAATTATGCAACCAGTTATTTTGTTTCACATATGCTGGTGTTCCAGTGATGTTCTCAGGTCCTAGGATGACCTTATCTGAAGATCAAATTTTGTAAAAGTGTTTTGGTTGTAATTGCCAGAAAAAGATAAAAGCACACAGATCTGGTCTTCATATGTTCCTTTTCAATATGCTACCAAGAATTTACAAAATAATGTTAAAAGAAAAGTTTTTATGGGTGTTGTTGCTTTTTCTTTTTTTCCTGAATGTTAATTTATAGAAAACAAATGAAACCTAAACTTTACAAAACATGTACCTGGTTTTGGGGTTAGAGATGCAAGAGGGGGGCCGCCTCTTTTCACTAAGGTGAGAATATATAGAAATACTGCCAGATCAAGATGAGTCTGTATTTTAAATGTCTTCCTGACAGCAGTCATTAGCAATTCATAAGGAAATACATCATTAAGAAAATAACATATAAATTATGGGGTAATTTAAAAATGCTTCCAACTCATTAGAATAGACTGATTAAAAAGCAGATTTTTTTCATGACATCCTCTCTTTATTCCTAATGACATTGAACCTGAGTTTTGTTCTGTTCCTCTGAAGTCCAAATATGCAGGAACTTTGCGCAGTACTTCCTCCAGTTTACATACCAGACCCTAGATCCAGAGATGTTACTTTCCTTTTTAGATGGCACTGAAGTGGGCTGTTAAAGTGAATAAAACCTTACACAAACAGACATGCTGATCTGGAAGTGGACTACCTGTATGGATAGGCTTCAGCACATGCATGAAGCTACAGGAAAGTTTCTGGTGCTTTGTAGTTCTCAAAGAACAGCTGAGTCAAGAAGCTGCTCCTTTCTCAACCCTCCCCCATTCTATCAAGAATCTGCAATGTTCATTTTCGTTTCCACTTGATATCAGAGCTTCAGCTTGTCAGGATGGTCTCCAAACAGTGTTCTTTTGAATACTGAAGAGCTGCCAGAGAGATCAGCAGCAACCAAATGGAAATAGCTCCTGGATACAGATTTTGGGAAAGTTCAAAACAGGAACCCTGAGCCTGCTCTCCAGGCTGCATGGAATGTGCCTGCATGAAATACATAACTGTAGTATGGTCCACATCACCCAAACTGAGTATCTCTAGAAGGGCGCTAGGAGCCCATGCGTGATTTCCATTTGTGGAGAAACTGGAGGGCAGTTGTACCATACTTCTGACAGAGAATTACCTAATGGGAAGTCAAGACAGACATGAACCCCTCATGTCCCCGAGCTAGGATTTTGGAAGCACTCTTAGGGCCAATGAGGTACACACAGACACATATAAACTATTTTGACTTCACTGGGACAGATATTTCTGTTCGTTTTGCCAAGCAAATGTAGAAATTATGTTGAAGTGGTTTCATGTGGCAAGTCTTTGGCAATTAGGGGCTGCATAGGTGGCCTCTGTGGGAAAAGGCCAGGGGCTGCCTCATGCCAGACACATACAATTCCAGCTGGCTCTGCAATGGACTGCTGCAAGGACACAGCTGAGCTCATCAACAAAGCTGAAAGCCCCTCTGTGCAAATGTCTTTGTGAAAGAGCAGAACACTCTACAGGCAGAGGAAGAAGGGAAAGAAAATGAAGCAGAGAGAAACATCAGAAGGAACACCAAGCTGAGAGTATGAAAAGGATGTTCTTCATGATGGAATGAAGATCACCTCGCAAAGGACCCATACATAAACCCACACTGGAGCAGATACTTCCTTGATTGTACTACAGTTCCAAGAAGCCCCATGTTGGTGTGTGGAAATTGTGTGAGAAAAAAGGAGAAACAGAGAGAAAATGCTACGTCTTGACCTTGACCACCTGCATTACCTGTTGCCTCACTGAAGCTGTTGAATATAACCTGTGACAGCAGTACAGTGGGTGGAGAGGAGTCTGTGGTAAAACTGAGCATGGAAAGGAGGAAAGGTGTTTCCCAAGTGTCTACATATTTGTTTTTCTTTTTGCTGTTCAACAATACCCAAACTAGTACCACATTGTTTAGATTATCAACAAATTAAGTTCTCTAAGGCTGTCTGTTTTGCTGGTACTAGAAAATCTTTAATTATCTTTCCATCTTTCTCTGAACCTATGTGTCTTCTTACTTCTGTTCTTCCTGTTTTCTTCCCCTGTCCTGCTGGAGTGAGGTGGGGAATATTGGAGTAGCTGTGTGGGTGTTTGGCTAGGAGCCAAGGCTAAACCCCCACAAACATATCCCTTGTGCCTAGTGTCTTTGTTCATCTTATTGCCCAACTCTATATGAATTCCCATTTGAAAATAAAAGGTTGTAGTGATGATAAAATTTTCAACAATATGTATAATTGCAGCTCTCTGATTAATCTCTAAGCAGCAAATTCCAAGCTTTTCAGTGGATATCTCTTGATTGCATGGCACTCTGTCATTAATGACAAGATGAAGTAATCTGTCATTTAAAATTCACAAACAAAATTGTGTTGAAATTATGAGTAACAGCCATGCAGAAAGATATAATCTATCCCTCTCCTGTGCCAATCTATGGATATGAGTACCATATAGAAATAAAATAATTTTTAATGCACAAATTCATATTATTTTATAATTTTAGGAATTTTACTGACAAAAAAATTAATATACTATTCTCTGCAGTTTGAAGAGCAGTGGACTTCTGGTGATGAAAGTGAAAGGATGCTGATGGAGTCTGAGGATGCAGAAGAAAGAAACACTTGGTTAAAGAAAACAATATTGAATTAGAATTCAAGTAAAAAATTGCTTAAAGATAGCCGTGAAACACTTCACCAACATCTTTCTAGGCATCTAGGCCTCCATCCAATAAAACTCAGAACCATCTGCTTGCTTTTTGTCAAATGATATATCACTAAAAGCTGTGCATAAGTTAGCCCATGAGGTTAAGTATATGCTGAAGTGTTTTACTTGAAGGTTTTACTGAAGGTTACAGGGTCTTTTCAAATACAGAATAGAATTACATCACTCAGGCCCTGCAGAGGTTAAGTCTGAGCCATTGCCTGCTAGGTAGGAAGCTGGGCTTATTCATGTGATTGCAATGGTATTGCCTTGACAGCATTCAGAGATGTATTTGACATGAACCTCTGCACAGAAGTAATTTCTTAGCTGAACACAAATGCCTCTGACTTTCAGAGCTCAGTTCTGGAGCTTTTTCTCCATGGATGGCCAAGAAGTCCATTTAGCTGTGTAATCATTCCAAGCAGCTTTCTAACTGCTGCTCTTTGCAAGTCAGATTATACCTGATCTGAAAAAGTAAAAAGCCATTGTTTTACTCCAGGTCATTAGAGCTCTAATTGGCCATTACCTAACCAGAAACATATATCCGTTTTTGCTGTTATAAATCTTTCATCTCTTTTTCTTTTTCTTTTTCACCAACTGGAAACAAGAGAAAATCTAGGTAGAACTGGATATCTACTTCAGATGTTCTTAATATTTCTAAATGATTTAGTGTCCAGTCTGGAGATGGGTTCTCCTTGAGTACTTAAAGTGTTACTTATGTTTAGATTTGAAATGTTTGCATCAGGACAGTTGAGTTATATTCACTAAGAAAGGATTTGGAGTAGATATTCAATTTTCTCTGTGTTGTTGTGAGCAGTCAGTCATTAAAGATGGTGTGATAGCCAAAGCCAAAACCCTGAATCTGGAAACATTTGGATTTTATCATCCTGTTAAAGGAGGAGGGTGTATGTGAGAAAGATTGATGCCAATAAAAACAATGAATCTCTGGCAAGAGAACTATTTGAAAAATGGTCTCCTTGGAAACTGCTTTATACTTCTTACATGCTATCTTTGAGATAACAGCTTTTTCTTATCTAAACACCCACATGGCAGAAAGTACCTGTGTGTATTTTCTCCTTCTGTTTCAGGGAGAAAGAAAGGTTACAAGAAATTGATAAATTTGGAATATTTTCCCTTTCTTCTGACCTGTTTTTCCTGGTACAATTATTTTCCATCCCAAAAGGAAATGAAAGAAGGTTTATGTATGTCAGTCCTGCAGCTTAGCTCATGGTACTGGTGGGAGTTAACATTTAAAGGCTGAGAAGTGGTTTTCTGTGTCTGAAAGTGTTTCATGATAGGGAAATGCCACAGAACTTTTTTCTAGTGCTTGATAGAGTCTTTTGCAACTAAAACAATTATTGATGTTACAATTATGTCCCAAAGGCTAATACAAGTTTTAATTTCCAAAGGTGACAACCGATATCGACTTTGATTTCCTCAAGCTTGTTCATGGATTTCCTTTGAGCCCCAGGAAATATATGGATGCAGTTTAATGAATTGTAAACCCTGAAAAACACATTTTTCCAGAGAAAATGGAGGCAGAAATATATTTGGATACCTTTTCTTTTACATAGAGTCACTTGAATGAACTATAATATTTATGAAGATTTGAACATGTATTTTATTTAGAATTATTATGGCCTCAAATTTTCACAGTAAACATGGTTTCAAGTCAGAAATTACTTTATAGCTGCTAACATACCTTCTGGTACCTGTGCAAATCTGAAGGATTTGTGAACTATGAAGAAGCATGAATATGAGAAATTACTTCAAGTGAATGCTTCTACAGATTCCTAAAATAGAAGTTGGCTCTAATTTTATGGTGGGATCCTAATCAGCTTCCAAAGTTTTGGGATGGTTGTAGTCTGTGTACTTCTTGAGTGTAGTATCAGACTCTGAGCTATCTTCATCATATTTATCCTAATAATCCTTATAAAAATCTAGCAGTTTACAATTTTACCGCGGGATTCGTCACACCTACATTTAGCTATCTAAACACAAAATATTTTTTCTGAGATGTCTGTACTGTTCCCACAGTAAAGGATGTGTGTCAGCCATCTCTAGAGGTTACTTCCCAACACCTTACAGTGGTTATATAGAGCAACCTTGATAAGTCCTTCTCAGACTTGCCTCTTTCTTTCCTTTGATGAGGATTGGAGGCTTAATGACTCAGTTGGACTAGATAACAAAGTTTGAGACCTGGAATATTCATTCCTCAAGACAGGGTCCAGGGAACAGGGTGATGGCCCTGACCTCTCACACTCTGTAGCAGAAATCCTGTTTTCATAACAATAAATCAGTCCAAAAGAAAAGCCAAATGGAACCAAACCAATCAATCGTACAGGTTTTTTGATGATGTGCCCAGAAATTAAATTCTGCTATGGGAACCAAATCTTCACTATTGAAACACACATCTTCAAAAACTTTTTTTTTCATTTACTGACCTTATCTGGTCTCAGAAATTGTAAGATCTTTACCATTGCCTATTTACACGAATTCATTATAATTTAGTTAATGAAATTCTGCTGGTTGTCTAAAAAAGGGAAACCTTCTAACTGAGTGAAAATTAAGCTAGTCAATGCCTGTAAACCAAACTATATTTACAGTATTTGAAACAGGTGGAGCTTTTATTCTGAGTCTTTTGGTCCAGTGAACCACTGGACTGTAAGCATAAACTAATATAGCCCAATGTAATAATTGAAATACAGGTGCACTGCAGTCTGTATTGGAAGTAAAACCAAAAATCTGCTTATTTATGTGTCAGTGAGAGAGCATCTCTAATCTTGCTGAGAAATAGAAATGGCAGTATATGATTTCATTGGCCTATATAAGTATTTTCTATTTACAACCCCAAAATTTCTGGTGATGACTTTTCTACATTTTTTGTTTTCTTAGTCCTGTTTCATACATAAGGAAAAAAAAAAGAAAAATAACTGGGAAAAACAGAAACTTGATGCAACTCTGAGTCATGTAGATACAAAACACAGCTTGGTAGCCTACTGTTATTGTCTAAAAATTCAGAGAAACTTGCTAGTACTGGAAAAATTGATTATGCAAATAACAGCGACTCATGCTGACCTGTCTTTTCTTTGGCTTTACAGCTTTGCAGTTTCTTGCTTTGCCTTGGTAAAGATAATCAGTTAGTTCAGTCTGGTTTATAGGGCTTTAACACAAGCATTTTCACTAGATGTGAAGTCTGTGGACTTAACTATAAACTTTATACCGGTTGTAGGGAGAGTTGTACAGAACTGGATTTGGTAAAGTGAGTCTAATCACAGAATCTTTCAAGAAAAAATGCTATTTTTGGTTTTGCTTCTCTCGAGTTCTGTAGTTTCTAGTGGTATAAGTTACTATTAATTACCTTTGTATGCTTTGTTAATCTAGATATGGCTCATTAGATGCATGATCCTGTATCTACTGGAGTAATTTGAAGATTTTTCTATTTAGGTCTTCAGGAAGAGAATCAAGCCTTAGCTAAAACACTGTGGTCCCTCAGTTAATTTTATGAACGATCTTTGGAAAAATGTACTTCTAGTTCTAATTTGTTTTAATGGTAACATGACTATTTATCTGTTTATGTTATTAATTTCTTTGTTTCTTTTTAGTTTTAGGTCTTTTTCTATCTGGATGTTGGCACTGTGTAAAAGTGCATGCATTAAAGTCTTCAGATTAACCAAGAAGCCTCAGCCCTTTTGCAGTCACTGGGGATGATGGGATGGCACCCTTACAAAGGAATTCACATCTTAGGTTCAAAGGACTGTCTGGAGATGCTCTCTCTTCACTGACCTTAAAGTGAACATGCATTCCTAAAAATCTGGGATTTGAATTGCACATGCTTTGTCGGGATGTTACCAGAGGCATAATGTGACTGTCAGGATTGGAATTAATGCTTCTCTGTACCAATTGGGAAAGAGACAAAATATAAGAATATATATAGTATATATAAAATACATATAAGAATATATAAAAGATTTTATGCCCTACTGCTGCAACTTAAGCAAGCCACAGAAATCCCAGCCTCTACTATTTGGCATCTCTAATTTTCTTGACTTCATTAAGGATAAATGGGAGTATCAGGGTACTTTTTATTCTCTTTCATTCTCAGAAACATTCCAGATTTAACATCTCTTGCATGATAATTTAGAAAAACATTTGTGTATATGTTCCTTTGTGTTGCCATGGCTTCAGCATGACACAAGACTATCTTGGGTTTTAGTATTTAAATATGTTTCTGATTATTGTCCATAGTTCTTTTTTTATGCCTTTAGGTGGAGTTAAAAAGCTTGAAGAATGATGTTAGTGACAAATAGTAAAAAATTAAGGTCTTTTGTGAAGTACATTCTTTTTAGAATGAAATGAAAGCCTTAAAATGTAGTAATGAAAAAAGGAAGGATATGAACTTCAGTAATTAGACCCTGGTGGGTGTTTCTGCACTGCCTAATTTTTTCCTGCTGTCCTGTTAGTTACTGAACTGTTTATGCAAATTGAGAGTGCTCCAGCCAGGAAATGTGAGAAGAGCTCCCTTTATAGCTTGGAGATTAAGGCACTCATCTGAGCTGTAGGTAATCCTTTTTGATGTCCCTGCTGTCAGCAAGAGTTCTCTGCATTCCATCCACATTTTGACCATAAATTTCATCTTTGCTTGTTTTTCTTTGTTTTTTTTTTCCTTAAGGGAATTTTTGGGGGGCAATAAAAAATAGCTTTATTAATTGTCATTTTATGTTGGAAAAAAAATTAAGGCAATCTCTAATCTTGATATATAAACAAATAATCAAAACAAGCAACTGACTTGATGATGTAAACTTTCTGTAACAGTCTGGAATCTGGTCTTCCCTAGATACAGTGCTCTCATTTCACTGAGTAGTAGGAGTGTTAAATTCTCATAGGCTTCAGCTCACCAGTTTAAAAAAAAAAGACAAGAAAAAAATAGTAACAATTGGTAAATGTCTTTCACAGCTGCATTATTGCCTATAAAATTGTGAAATCAACAAACTTACATTCAGGATAAATGAGAAAGATAAGCCCATAGAGTGCACCCTCCAAAAATTATTTTAACTCATCATCAATAATGTGAAAAGTGTCGAAATACCTTAAAGGGGCACTTGAAATTTATGTAGTTTGACACTTTAAAAATTCAGAAACATCCAAAGTAGTATGAAAATAACAGGTCTGGAGGTTAAAAAATGCACAGAAATCTGCAGTATAATTCTCAGTCAGCTTTCTTTTGTAAAATCAACACAAGGAAAGACAGAGGCATGAGGAAAAGAAAATGTTAGGGACTTAAATGTCAGCTTCTGCTATGTCAGCTCCTGATCATAGTTCAAGATTCAGATAGCAAGAAAATGTGCTCTGCAGCCTGCAATGGCTAAGAACTTTACTGTATGCTCTATTTATATGGCTGCAACAATTTGATTTCAGTTTGTTTACAAAGAGATATTTCTTTGTCACTTTATTGCTATTTTGTTACTTCTTTTGAAACTTAGTATCTTAACTAATTTCGACTAGCATCTCCTTCCTGAAAGATACGGAAAGTTCTGGCCTCTTTTCACTGGGGAACTTTTAAACATGCTTCAGGGTTAAATGAATTTCATTAATGGTGAAAATAAAAGGCATCTCTAACTTCACTTGTATGGTTCTTCCATCTTCTTTAATAAATACCCTGCTCTGAACTTCAGCTTTTCCTCTTATGCATTTAGTGTCTGGGTAGGTTCAGCATCAATGGCCTCTGTGCAGGATGGCCAACCTATCCAGCATGTCAAAGCTATGCTTTTGACACTCCTTATGCATATCTAACTGCAAGTTTTGTATGGTCAAAAGAGAGCTTTTAGAGTCCCAGAGTTCTTCTGCTCCATCTGCTGTTTTGGCATCTCAGGACCACATCATCATATGGCCTATCAGTCAGGTGTGTACCTTGGGCATTAGCTTCTACTGAAATGTCTAAGTTCATCCACCTGGGATACAGAACATATTTCAGATTTTTTCCCCTATGGCCTTCAAGCACATGACTGAAACTGTCTTCCAGGCTCTTATGCATTAATTACAGTGGGACACTTTTTGCTGACTGAGAGATATGACCTTGCCTCAGCCATGTTGATGCTGAATTCTCCTCCCATAAAAATTATTGCTTTGGTCTGTGTCTTGATGCATCTGCCATCACCTCTCTTTCAGTTTCCTTGATGGTTGCGCACTCTTGTCATCTCTATCTTAAATAAATTTTATGGCTATTTTTTCCTATTATATTTTTGACTCTTGCCTCTGGCTGGTATCTACAATCACTGATCCATAATGTTAATTCATTAATTACAGCTAAACAATAATTTTGTGACTATTTCCTATGATTTCCTTTGTATTTAGGAGAAACTACCTGTAAAAATGTACAGAGCATTTTGTTCCTCTGCATCATACCCCTCCACACAAAGCATCTTTCCTATCCTGCTAAACCTGTTTTGTTAGTGTTTCCCTCCATCATGTTTCCTGTATATTCTCACAACTTCTGTGTATATCTGTCTGTCTTTCTGTCTGTCTATCTATATGTCTGTCTATCTATATGTCTATCTATCTATCTATCTATCTATCTATCTATCTATCTATCTATCTATCTATCTAATCTATTCATTGCTATCTGTTTTCTATTGCCTTTTACATGTATTATATAGTTTTAGGGTAAAAACCATCTTGTAGGATCCTGGAAGTCTTATATTACAGTAAGACAGAAATATTTATACATAAATTGTTGTTAAAGATAAACCTAATTTAGAACACATGCTGCTATAATCAGGTTAAAAGTGATGCTTGACTTTACGGTGTGGTTTACTAAATCAGTGCCATCTACTCTGTATGCTGTCAAAATAAGATATCTTTCTGAGCAAGCTGAGCTCTAAAATAACTTCTACTTAAGAACAGCCAATTCAAAATAGTGATACAGAGAACCACATATAGATTCTATTTATTTGCTCGTTTACTGTGAATTAAAGAAATGCTGTGTTTTATGGTGAAGAAATACAGATTTTTCAAAAGCCTATAAAATAATTTTCAAATTGTCTTTTTAAGTGTATTTTTTAAATAATGGATTATAGCTTCATCTGAAAGGGGCATACAAAGTCTTGTGACAGGAAAGGAGATATATACCAGACTCTGGATCCATCTTCTCTTACCCTATTTTGCTTAAGTGAAACTTAGTCAATGTTGATTACTTGTAGAGCAGCAGACTCCAGGATATTCTATGCACTTACTCATTCTCCTAGCTGGTGGAATGGCCTTCATTTTCTTCATCTTCTGCTTCCATCATTGCCTTCTTTCTTTTAGCACACCGTAATTCTCATGAGCAGAATGAATGGCAACTGTGAACAGTAACTAGAGGAAATGTATCCAAGTATTTAGAGCTGGGTCTGACAGAAAACTGCTTCTAATTTATTTATTTTTAACTTGAGTAAAATAAAGTATTAGGATAGGTATGACCAATTTCACTGCTACATATACAAACTTATATTGCAGCATTTCTGATTACGTTTTGGAGTTCCGTATGTTCTAATATTTTACTTAAATCACATACTACATATTTTATTTTCTGTGCACCAGCATGCTTGAACCTATAGAAATATACTGCAAGACAAGTGCCCAACAATCTAAGAGACAGTTTTGTGTGCTTTTCTCTACCAACAACTTTTCATTTGATACGTTTTAAGGGAGTTTTGTCTTCATTACCTCTATGGATGTGTGTGCCCATTTGGTTTGTACTCAAACCGTTCAGCATTTTTTCTCCACTCACCTCCAGAAAACTTGAATATACTGCCTGTTTCTGTCGTGTGAATTTTCTCTTTTTCACTTCCATTGCACAATCTTTTCACACAACTAACAGTGACATTTCTGACATTTCTGTGACATTGGTGACATTTCTAATTGCCTGCATCAAAGAGCATAGTCCTGTTTCATGACCTGTGACCTATCAGGTGCTTTAACACCCCCGATCATTACTGCCGTCTTGATTTAATCGGCTTTCTTGATTGCATTCTATTCTGTCAGCTTCTACAACTCCATCCTCTCCAATGTCTCTTATTGTTGCTTGAAGTGACCATTGGAGTGACCTCCAATACTGTGATGTCAGTCTCAAGTCCACTCAGAATGCTAATGGACAGTCTCTTGGCTATCATGTAAGACTTGAGCCTGTTGGAAAATGGCGCAAATATCTTCCAACATCGACTGCAACTTGAAAACAGATAAATTCAGTTCAAACATTTTGAGAAAAAGCTGTATATGGTGGATTTAGAGCTAGCTAAACTTACCAGCGCACTTACTCATTCCCTTGCTGTGAGATATCATTTTAGGAGAAGGGCAAGAACAGGCTCAAACCCTAAGGCTATGAAGAAAGTTTTATTAACAAAACTAAAATAATAGAAAAAGAAAAAAAAAAGAAGGAAATTTCCAGAACACTTTCCCTCCCCTGCCCACCTTCTTTCCTTTTCCACCTGATAACATATAAACCTGGGATTTTTAAATCAGTTATCACTTCTACAATAGTCTTTCTTCAGTTCTCATAGGGTGAGGAATTTTCTTTCGTAACACCATGGAGAAATCTCCACAAGAACACAGTCTTCTTGTGGCTTTGCATCTTCACAAACAGCAGCTGTTCGGTTTAGAAAAACTGCTATTTTGAAATTCCTCCCATTTTCACAACTGTGAATGGGCCATGTCAACTTATGTGGTGTCATTTTTTAAGGATGAGTTGTTCAAAGGAAAGGTTCTCTTGACTGATTTCTGCAATCATCTCCATCTCCAAGAACAGAGGTCTTTTTCTTTTCTCCCTGAGACACAGAGTCCTTTTCACTCTCATCTCTGTCTCTCTGCTCAAGCTCCTCAGAGC